>PVIC010003734.1:0-42306 GCA_004025085.1 Thryonomys swinderianus | reverse complement strand
GGGGACAGCACGGACGGGGCTGGGCATGCTGGGCCACCTCTGTCTGTGAAGGGCCCGCGATACAGTGCGGCAGCGCAAGGGTGCAGCTGGGCTGGGCGACGCCGCTGTGCCGCTTAGACTGGGTGCCTCGGTTTCACGGACGCTGTGGAAGAGAAGCCGAGGACTCCAGGGAGAGCGGCGTACAGGCCTGACGAGGAGACTGACGCCCAGTGGTCTCTCTCTCTCCTGAACCTTGCAGTCATGCGGTCCTGGAACTCTCATTCTACCTGTGCACTGTTGGTGTTCTCACCACCCCACCTGTTATCTCTGCGTCAGCTGCCGCTGCCCACCGTGGTGCTGGGCACGTGATACCCACTCCACACACCCATGTGAACTTGCTGACTGTGCTTCAGGTGGTAAATCCCAAGACGGGATTCAGAAGGAACAAAGCTGGGTCTTCCCCTTCCAACACAGTTATTACATTCTTCAAAGCATGAAATATTTTTTACAAAGGCCTGTAGTGTTTTAATAAGGGCAGCTATTTAGGAAGTGGTGACAATGTGCAATCTGCAAAAAAGGGGAAGCCTCAGGGTGCTGTGGTAATAATGCAGTTACTTAAAGAACATTTAAACTACAAATATTTCTGTGGTTTTTTATTTGGTTCCACAGTATAGTCACTGAGAAATTTCTCAAACCTTGGCTAATCACTTTAAAAATTTAAGGCTTAGCAAATGATTGTACTTCCCCAAATGCCCTGCTCCTTCCAACCCCTACTTCTTCTGTATTTGACAAACATAAGCAATTCAGTTCCAAGAAAAGCTCCTAAAGGGAATCAAGAAAAGTTTAGCAGATAGATGGGAAAAAGAATATGGTATAACTGTGGAGTTGCGGGCAAGTTCCCACTGTTAATGCAGAAAATAACTACCAAGTAATTGCACATATAGGGAAAGTGGAGCTTTCAAAGGCTGAACGTTTGATCCATCAAAAGGGTGGGGTGGGGTCAGTTGGGTGGTGGAGAGAAAGCTCTTGCTCACGGGCTGGGAGCCCTGGGGTTCCAGGGTATGCCGAGTCGCACTCAGGGAAGTAGCTGAAAGTGTGTATGTGTGTGCGCACGTGTGTGCACGTTTGTGTGCCTACTTCAGCTTGATTTGGAAGGCCTTGGCCCTCCGTGTCTCCTCATTAGGCTTACCAGTGGTCCAGACAATGTCCGAGGTTCGACCCCCTCTCCAGTGTCTGGTGTGGAGAGCATGGACGTGGCCAGCTTCCTCAGTGGTCACTCAAGTCCCAGAGCCGACAGGCACAGATACCTCAGAGCAGCCTAACAATGACCGTCTGAGCTCTGTCCTCGGCCACAGTGACCCAAGGGTTTTGCCTGATGTCACTTTGGCCAAGTGCAGCCAAAGGATCTCATTGAGCTGTTCCACAGGTATTGGTTTTGTCCATCCAACTAGGCGGCAGGAGATTTGCCTTATACTTCAAAATTTGTCACTTCTTTTACAAATCCTTCTCTGGACCCAAGATACATGAAAAATGCTTATGACTGACTGAACGAGTTAATGAGGAGCAGTTAACATCAGAGGTTCTGCCTTACTGTCTGTGCTCCCCGCCCGGGGTCCAGGTGTGGGGTCTTCACAGTGTCTCCAGGCCTTGTGTCCATAGTCTCGTCTGCCTGCATGTAGCCCAGGAACTTCCTTGTCCCGCCTACCGCAGGAAGTTAACACTCCTGGGTGTAGTGTGGCCAATGGCAGCTGGTGACCAGGGTCCTCCAGGGGAAGCTGCAGTCCTAGGAAGCTGCTTAGGGTTTGCAGCCTCAGCACTTCTGTCCCAGCTTCGGATTCCTTTGTTCAGAAGTATCTTTGACCCAGCAGGAATCTTCTGAGTGACATGGAATGGAACCAGGCTCCTGCCTACTTGCACAATTGTGTCCTGGCCGACCATTTGCACACCTATAACTTGCCAAGGCTGGTCAGCAGCGCCCCTCCCCCATGTCCACTCCACCTTAAATGGCACCTGGGAGGATGAGAAACTATTGCAGCAATGTAACAGTGGGTGGCAGGAACTCAGAAGTGTAATCCCAGACCTGCTGCTCATTTCCTGGATGGCTTTCGGTCCATCCATTAATCTCCCTCTATCACCGTTTCCTTCTCTGGAGCAGATAGCAGAATAATGGGATGTTTTATGCATTAACACATTTATGGCCCTGGTGTGCTCAGTAAAAGCGTCCTTCTCCAGAAACGCTTGGTGGTAGAAGGTAAATCAAGAGAAATTTAGTTTCTTGTTTTTTAATATGACATATTGATGAGATCTATCTTTTTATGCCATAGTTAGAAAGCAGAACTGAAATGGATTAAAAAGCTGAGGGTTTTGTGGTACATAAAGCACTATATTTTCAGATGCTCAGGACTGAGTTATCTAATAATAATCACAGAGGTACCTTAAAGCAAGGAGAGGGGACCCTTCCAGGATCAGGACTAATAAAATCTCCCGCTTTCTCAAGAGGAGCATTTCCATTAGTCACGGTGGATGTTAAGCTAAAACTGGTCTCCCTAGACTTTGGCTGGAAGTACTTATATTTTTTTTGTACAATACAACATTTTGGTTATGAATTTTACAAAAATTTTACTGCAGCAACATGACTTATATGAGACCAGGGAGGACAAAATAACCCCCCAGATGTCATTGTGGACGAATGGCGTGCATATTCTCTAAGAAACGTCCTTGTCTGTTCTGCCTCTATAAATTTTGCTGCCTCCTAAGAAGAGACAGCATAGCCCTAAGGGGAACACAGGTCGTGTGTGCAGGGACCCCATACAAGCTAGAGTAAAGTGGGGCCAGTTATAAAGGTGCATTCTGGTCTGGTCCTGTTTTCAAAAACTGATCCTATGACTTAAATACATTGGCTTGTTATCACTCTTTGGAGTCTTCATTACTCAGGGGCTATTGTTTCTGCCATTAGAACTGGAAATGGGGCAAATCATTAAAATCAGTTCATTTAAAGAAGCCATTCAACTCTGCAGGCTTTTCCTTGTGAGGTTAGAGTATAGTGTCTACATTTTCCACGCATGGCCAGTCAACGCCGTCAAAGTGGACCATGCAGTTAGCATAGGAAAATATAATCTGAGAGCAGTCTGGGGAAATCCTTGAGCAGATAAATTGCTCCAAAATAGGACATTTTACAAAGTGGCCGCATGATGCCTTCAAAAATCTCTGCATTTAGGAGATGATTTAGGGTCAGTATGCATAGTCCTGGATATTATGTTGTGGGAGATGTGCAGTGTGTGAGAGTGACAAATTCATGAGCCTTTCTGGAGTTTGTTTTTGGCATTTTCCCAGCTTTCTGTATAATTTGCTGATGGCTGGGGGGCTAGAGGGCTTCAGGGGTGACACTTAGTGGGTTTGTGTGCAGGATGGTGGGGAGCCCTGCAGTGAGACGTGAGTGCTCCAGGTGGCACAGTCTGGAGCCACCCAGGAGTGCGTTTCTCATGCCATTCCCAGAGGACAGGTGCTCCTACAAGCTATTTTTTATCACTGTGGTCTAGGTTATTAAGATCTACTTTCATGTTAAAAATCAATGTCAAGGGCCGGAGATTCAGCTCAGTGGTTCCGGTGCCTGCCTCGCAAGCGCAGGGTCCTGAGTTTGATCCCAGTAACCATATACAGTGCTGGGCGTGGTGACTCAAGCCCACCAACAATCAACCAGTAATCAGCACCACATACCACAGTGCCGGGCATGGTGGCTCACGCCTGTCATCCCAGCACTCGGGAGGCAGAGACAGGAGGATTGCTGAGTTCGAGGCTTGCCTGGGCTACATAGTGAGCTCGGGGCCAGCCTGAACTACAAAGTGAAACCCTGTCTCAAAAAAAAAAAAAAAATCAATGTTAAAATGCTGAATAAAATTTTCATTTAAATATCACTTAAAATCTTTTGAAGTACTGAAAAAATAATAAAAACACTCCCAGTAAGCACATAGATAGTAGTCAGTTGTAAAGACTTTGCCCATATACCTCACAGCTGTGTGGGCCAGCAGTTCAGTGCACTAACGGGACAGAAGGACCCAAGGCTGGAGAGCTTTATAGCATATGCTCCTTAATTAAATACATATATATATAGGGCTAGTCTAGAACTAAACTTGCTATCTTCCTCCTGATGTCAGGGAGTGTAGAAATGACTGCATTCTGAGCAGAGCAGGAAGGAGAGAATAGTAACACTAAAAACAACAACAATAATGATAGACAGCTATCCTTAAGATCATGGTGGCTGATCTTTCTGCATAGAGGTAGAGAGTCCCTGCTCAGCAGCGTCCTAGATGTCTGGAGGGGAAATGACACGGGTTCTGTGGCAGAGATAGAGATCATCCAAGGTTGCAGAGTATCTTTGCAAGGCAATGAGCAGCATGCACTCAAAAATGCCAAGACATCCAGGAAATAGGTGGCATGAACAGCACTGACAGAGGTGCTGGGGGCACTAGAAATAGATCAGCACAGATTATCGGCTTGGGATTATCAGACCTGAGAGACTAAAAAAAAATGACTTTACCAAGTTTAAAACAATAATAAAAAGTTTGAAAGTATCTAGCAGGAAATAGGGGACTGTAAAATGTGACAGAGAATAGATTTAGGGTTTCAGGGTGTTATAACTGAAACCCACCCAAGTTGTGGAGCTTCCTCCACAGCTGCCGTGTTGTGCTTGCCGGGGCCAGCGTCTCTGCCAGCCTCCAGGAGCCAGGGCTGGAGGCCTCACCTCTGTCTTGTGCAAAGCTGCCTGTCTCAGCAAGGCCACAGGAAGGGCTCTAGCACCTGCCTCACCTCCACACAGGAGGCGCTGACCTGGGCGTCTCTGCGCACGCACGCCAGGAGCTCGGGGGTAGCAGCTCGTGCTTGCTGGGCACAGCAAACACTGTTGCTGTATCACCTGGAGACAGAAAAGGCTCCTGCATGGTGAGAGAGGCCCACGGGCTTCCCACAGCACACTTGGGGCCACGTTCCATGGCGCAGCTCGTCTTTTGGAACTTAACTGTCTCTAGATTTTTCTCAACATTTATATTAGGGTTTTTTTAGTGTGTATCATCAGGACTTGGTGTGTGGTCATGTGTGGACATGCACATAAATGATATCTGTGCACATGTGTGTGTGCATCTGAGTGTATTGGGACTGGTGTGTGGTTTTGTGCATGTGCACAGAGATGTGTGTGTGTGTGTGTGTGTGTGTGTGCGGCATGTGGATTCTTGCACTCTTTCTAGTTCTGATGTGACGCTCAGCGTTCTGGCCATAAATCAGCACTTCCTTTGTCTGAATATGAGGCTGGCTGCTGACAGCACTCATAACCAAGTCCCCTAAACACCCACACACCCTGGAAGAGCAGCTCAGCTCCTGCAGGCCTATGAGAACTTGGCTATCGTTTATTTTCAGTGTGGACACTGGCCAAAGACAAGGGCTATGAAAAGTGATGTCCCCGGCTACTGTGACCTGATCCCAAATATGCCTGTGACTGGAATCATGCACAGAGCTGGAGTATTTGCCCTGGGGCTCTAGAGCCTGGACTTGGGGAGTCACACTATGTGTGTGTGTATGTGTGCACATGCAGTATGTACACATGGTGGCAGTGCCTCATGTGTAGGTATGTGATACATAAACATAGAGTGTGGTTTCTATTTATATACATGGTGGTGTGCATTTGTGCACATCTGTATGGGTGTGTTGTGTATTCAATGAGAGGACACACAGTGTTGTGTGCATCATGACATGCATGTGTGTGTATAATGGTGCCGTGTGTCATGGTGTGTGCACACGGGATGTGGCTCATCAACACATTTGTGCCTTTTGAGCTGCACTAGGAGCTGATGACGTCGCTTCCGACCTGTCCAAGCCTCTGGAATCTCATCAGAGTTTTTTCTTCACGTAGATCGTAGACCTTTTCCCAAATGGACAATTGTGAGCCACGTAGAGAGCACTGGGAGTATCATGCATGATTTTTACAGCAGCTGAGGTTTTCAAGCAGGTTCCTGAAGGGCCTCCTCCCACAAAGAGGGCCTTTGTGCGGCTGCCCCTCCACCACTCCGGTGCGGCTGCGGCCGGGACCCAGCGCAGCACCATAGCCCTTCCTCCACAATGACAGGAGACACTGGGGCGAAGTGGTGGCGCAGAGAGAAGCCTGGACACACCGCCAGACCCCTGAGGCCTCCGGTTCTCATCTGTAAGATGAGGATGAGGCCACCACCTGCCTCTCGGCACATGAGGGCTGAAGGGATCGAGAAGGTAAAATCTTTAATGTCGGCACGTACAACACAATGAAAACCAGCTGTTTTTGTGACTGTGGAAAGCAGTTCTGAGTCACACAGGAGAGCTAGCCCGTGGAAGCACTGTGGTCCTCGGCACACACGTGCAGTGACGCCAGAGACGTCGTGTGCCTGCTCGGCCTCCTCAGGCGCAGGAGAGCGTCTGCCTAGGTGCGGACCTGCACCGGTCCCTCTCAGCGTGTGTGCCGGTGAGCCCAGCCTTGGGGCGCCAGTGTCCTGGAAAACCCCCTTTCCAGTCGCCTTCCCGGCTTCTCTGACTCCCATAACCCCTGTGTCCAGCTCCCTAGGAACCTGGGAAGACGTGGGCTTCTGCTGCCTAGAACGGGGTGTGTGCGGCCTGCGGGCACTGGCGCCTCAGACGTTGTGCCGGCTGGTGCATCTGCGGGTCTTGACTCTTCTCCTAGCCAGGCAGTGGGACGAGTGCTGCTGCGTGGGGTGCCCGCCCCGCCCGGGCCCGCCGCAGCCTCCGTGGCTCACAGGCGGCTGACTGACGGCTCAATCGCTTCCTCGGGCCAGCGGCCCGGCAGCAGCTGGCTTTGACATCAGTGCTGGGGACAGAGCCCGACGGGCCTTGTCCTCGGCTGTGCCCGGAGGGGCTGTTTAGATCCCTCCTTTGCCTCTTGATTTACTGTCCCTGCAGGCTGCCTGTCGGCCTCCTTTTCCTCCCGTTTGCTCGCAGGGCACCTCCGAAAGCATCCTCCAGTAATATATTTGGTTTATGATTTCCTCAGGCACGAAGGAAGGAAAACAAGCTCAGTGCACCTGTTGGGTTCCAGTGAGTCCTGGGCAGCCTCGGCACAGGCAGAGCGTCCGTGCCGCCCGGACCGCACGGGGCTCCCGGCCTACCGTCCCTTTGCAGACTGTCTGTGATTTCATTTCTTCAGCTTGGTCCCTGCTGCCTGTAAAATCCTTCCTGGCCCAGGTGTCCTTACAGAGCAGGATTCCAAAGGCAAGAGGAGAGAAGAGGGGCGAGTAAGCAGCCAGCGGGCCCTGCAGGGGCAGCAGACTGTGGGGGCAAAAGGCAGAGGCACCTGGGGGCTGTGACACCCTCCCGGATGCCGCTGGGAACGCGCGCCCCTGCCTGGCCGAGCAGGCACAGAGCGGGCCCCGGCCCCGAGGGACCCCGGGCCCAGGGACGCGGACTTGGCCGTCTGCGAGTCCGTGGGTGCATCCTGCTCACGGCGCATCGCCGGCGGAGTCAGACTGGACTCTCGGGAGAGGGGGACGCCCACCCCAGGACTGCTCACCCGTGCCGGCTGCCCGCTGCCGCTGGCGGTTCCGTGGAGTCCTGCGGCCCGGAGTCTCTCTGTGGACTTGAACGTGACGGAAGGAAGGAGCGGCTTGGGCCGTGTGACGCTTCCTGTTCGAGGGGGAGGGAGGGTCCTGCCGCCGGGACCTGGCTGAGGGTCGGAGCGTTTTCACTAATGATCCCTGAGAACACGTCCCGTGGGACAGAGCGAAGCCCTGTCCCGCAGGGCCGGGCACGGTGGCAGCTGGCAGTGGCGGTCGCCGCCGGCTCTGGCAGCCTGCTCTGCGGAGATGTCACTCCCGCGGGCCCTGCGCTCGTGTCCCGCCGCCGGCTTGGTCACTTTGGGCCCGTGTGAAGGGCGGATGAGGGGGCCTGCCGTTCGGCACAGTGCTCATGTGAGCGTCGTGGGGCCCCGGTCCAGGCCGGGAGGAGGGAGGCCCTGCGTGAGAGCCAGGCCACGGGTTACCAAGTGGCGGCGCTGCGCCCGCCCCGGGCTGTTTGAATCAGGGCTGCGGCGCCCAGTCCATGCTCACAGGAATCAGGTTCTGAGCGGCCGTGGCCGCAGCAGTAGTCGCCGCGGACCACACAGGAGAAGGCGGTGCTGAGCAGGGCTGCGGGAGGCTCACCGCCCTGGACAGGACCACGGCGAGGCTGAAGAGGCGGAGCGCTTCCTCCCAGGGCAGCGAGGCCGGCTCTTCCTTCCGTACCTCCAGCAGCCGCGCAGCGGCCTGCAGGTCCCGACGACGCCGTGTGAGGTCTTGCCAAGGTCTTTCTGTCTGTCCCGCTGGGCTGACCCTGGGCCCTGGGGGAGGCCGCCCCTCTCCTCCGGGAGGCCTCTCAGCCTGTAGGCCAGGTCGGGGCTCACCCGCAGGACACACCAGGGGCTTTCATGCAGACTCCGGGTTTGGTGCTGGAATCCGGGCGACACTGCAGGGCCCAGCGGGCTGCCAGCCACACTGTGAGACCGGGAAGGGCACCAAGCGCAGAATGACCGAAGGAAAGGGCAGATGCTGAGGTCCAATGCAAGAAGGAGACAGGGAGAGTGGGAAAGAGTAAGAGGACGGGAAGGACGGAGTGAGAGAGAGAGAGGCGAGGGAGGAGGAGGAGAAAGGAACAATGCAATTCAAGGTTAATGAGCATGGAAAATTTTCAGATCCTTTATTGGGGTGAAAAGAAAATTTCTTTAAATATTGTTTTATTTTGTGCCATATCTCCAAATAACATTACAGTCTCAGATACTGGGTGTGAGGACTTCAGGGTACAGACTGCAGGGGCCCGAGACGGAGCCCCGCGCTTGGCAGTGCCGTGGATGCAGTGTGGCACTGCGCTCGGCCGGCCGGCGTGTGCGTGTGCGCTGGGTTGAGCAGGCAGAGCGACTGGCGCAGCAGTGGCTGCTCGGGCATCTGCCCCGTCCTGCCTTCCAGCTGTGCCTCTCCCACCCGGGGGGCCCTGCCCTCTCCCCCATCATGCCCAATCCTGTGCCTCCGTGGACCGTGGCATGCACCGTGTTCTAGACCAGGTCTGGGGAGCCCTGTGCACTGGCCGGGGCCCCGGGGGCCCCCGAGGCTCAGCAGTGCTGTCTTCCCTGAGCCCAGAGCTCCAGCAGGGTCCCATAGAAGGGGACCGAGGCCTGGGCAGAGCCCACAGTGAGCAGTCACGCCAACGGCCACGCCTGGGGCCTGGTCCTTCATTCAGCCCAGCGCACAGCCTGGGGAGAGATCCCCAGGGACAGCCGGAGAGCGCCCCAGCCAACTGCAGGATCCCGAGGGACAGCCTCCCCGTGTGTTTCAAGCCATGACGTGCGGGTGCTCCGCTACCCACAAATTGTACAGCTGCTGGGCACAGGGTTTGCGGAAAGAGAGGGGCCTTGATTTCGCAAGTCCTGTCCCTCACACGGCACAGACCGGCCCTGTGCCTGTTCACAGCCCATCTGCACTGCGTGCTCTGTGTTCACCAAGACGGCCACTCGCCTTGCTGGAGACGCCCCCCGGAGCTCCCAGAGGCTTCCTTAGTGCCCGAGGCCTAAACGGAGGTCATGCCGGGGAGCGCGTCCGGGTCCCTCCGAGGCCGCCTGTGTCTGGTGGGATTGATCTTGCTGCTTGGCGTGAATCCGGAGCCATCTGCTTCTCCCACTGGACAGCGGAGCCTAAGCCTAGATTCCCGGAGCCTCAGTTCAGGAGCTGAGACCCAGTTCAGCAACGGCTGCCACATTTCTTAAAATGAAGAATTGGAAAGGGCGCCTCTTTCTTCTTAAAATTTTAGGATCCTTTTTATATATATATAGAAATGATTGATTTAAGTACTTTTTAAAGATTTTTAATTGATAACAATTACATTCATGAGGCTGAGTATAACATTTCATACCTGAGTACAATGTGTAATAATAAAATCAGGGTAATTAGTGTCTCTATTATCTCATATGCTTACCCTGTGTTGGAAGCACTGAAAAGGCACACACTAAGTCATCATCATCATCATCATTATTGTTGAGACAGGGTCTCGCTCTGTAGTTCAGGCTGGCCCTGAGCTCACTATAGAGCCCAGGCAGGCCTCGAGCTCAGCAATCCTCCTGCCTCTGCCTCCCGAGTGCTGGGATGATAGGCGTGAGCCACCACGCCCGGCACTGTGGTATGTGGCACTGACTGCTGGTGGGCGTGAGTCACCACACCCAGTATTGTTATATGTGGTTACTGGGGACAGAACCAGGGACCTTGTGCTTGCTAGGTGGGTGCTGGAACCACTGAGCTAAATCTCTGGCCCCTTACTATATTGTTAAAGATAGTCCCTTTACTGTGCTGCACACACAAGAATTCCCTCCTCCAATCTGACTGCATTTGGGTACCAACCAACCTCTCTGCACTCCTACCTCCCTTGACCTTTTCTAGCCTTTCCTTTATGAGATCAACGTCTTTATCTTCTGTGTATGAATGAGATAGGCAGTATTTATTTTCCTGGGCCCGGCTTATTTGACTTAACATAAGGTCCTCCATTTTATCCATATAACTACAATTTTCTTATGAGGTTGAATAGTGCCCTGCTGTGTGCATGTATTTGTATGTGCCCATGTTCACACATCTGTATGCACACAGGTGCACAACCCATTTTCTATCTATTAATCCATCCATGGGCACTTGGGTTGATCTGTGTCTTCTGTGAACGTGGGTCTTCGGAGGGCTGACTTTCTTTTCCCTGCCTGTCACCGCGGCGTGGGCTCGCATGCTCACACAGTCAGTCCGTGTAGACTTCGGAGGAGCCTGCATGCCGTTCTCCTCGTGGCATGACTGTTCTCTACCCTTACCACCAGGAGCGAGAGCTTCCCTTCGCCACACCTTCACCAGCATCCGCTCACCACTTTTTGTCATTTTGCTACAGCCATTCTAAGCAGGGCGAGATGTCTTCGGTGGCTTTGATTACATTTCCCAGATAATTAGAAACACCGAGTATTTTTTTCATATACTTGTTAGCTATCTGCATGATTTTCTTTTTTGAGCGGTATCTATTCAGATCATTTGTCCATTGTTCAATCTGAGTACTTACTTATGTTTGTTTTACTGTGGAGTTACTTCTAAGCTCTGGTTATCAATCCCTTATGGCATGAATAGTTTTCAGTGTTTCCTCCCAGTCTGCAAGCTGAATCTCCATTCTGTCCCCTGGGGTTGTGGAGAGGGTTTTTAGTTCAGCTCAAGTGCTTACAAAGAATAGGAACACTTTCTATTTGTCAGACGGAGAAATAAGTCACAAGTATGTGGTTTGGTACCTTTTCGAGAATTAAGCCAGGAGAGACAGAGAGAATAGAAGAAAACGGGAGGAAAGTGTAAAAGTGCTGGTGTGCATACCTTTGAGTGTTATCGAGTGAGGCCTTGGGTGGAATCGCCGCGGCAGACACCCCACCTGCCGCTCTGGAATGCGGCCTGAGGAGGCTGAGATTCATGACTGCATTTATAGAGGAAATCCTGATACCGACTCTCTAAATTCCAGAGCCGGGTAGTGGGAGGAACTACTAGGTAATTTGTACTTTAGATACGGAACATTCATCTCAGTTTAACGGCAGGCCTGGGAAAATAGCACTTTTTATTTTATAAAGTGGGGTTTAATTTACACTTTTCGTAGCAGGAACATTAGAGAGGTGATAAGCAATCAGCAGATTATGTGTCTAGAAAGGACTGTTAACAAAACAGGATTCATCTCCTACACAGCGAGTAATTTCAGTTGGTTAGAACTCAGTCTTTTCCACCTGAAGGGTGATTAGGAAAACTGAGGGCACCATCTTCAGAGTGTGGAGAGAGAACAGGAGAAAGAGCAAGAGGAGGAGCACGGGTGGGATCAGGGCCGATGGGAGCACTCCACAGCCACCGTGGATAATCGGAGGGGCTGACTCCAGAACCAGAACGGCCGACCCGGAAGTGGAATGGCAGACCCGGAAGTGGAGCGGCAGACCCGGAGGTGGAACCCCCTGACCTTGCCCGGGGTGCACACAGCCCCAGAGGAAGGCCTGGTAATACCACAGTACTGCTTCAACTGAGACCAACTTTCTAACCCTATAGGAAGCTGCAAACTCAAATCCATCAAGACATCGACCAACAGAGAAAAAACAGATTAATTCATTCAGCAGTATATTTGTATAACACTAGAACTTGGCCCAGGCTTGGGAAGGCAACCATGACCAAAATGGAGGTCTCTGCCTTCCTGTAGCTGACAGGAAGTTTCAGACAAGCAGTTTCAGACAAGTACAAGAAGGAACGATGAAGCTAAAGATGGCAAACCCTTTCAAAAAAATAGTGCATCAGTTAATGGAATCTAGCACCAAAATATTAAGCGTAGTCATGAAGTGGAGGGAAGTTCCCTGCACAGAAAGATAATTGGCTACAGAACTGACAGCAGTAGAGACCAAAGAGAGCGAGAGGAGGAGGGTTCCGACCCAGGGGGCTGTGCAGTGCCAGCTGGGCATGGCCACCTCCATCTCAGCCCCTGCCTTCCTCTCCCTCCACAGGACCCCCTCCCCAGGGGCAGGCATAGTCTACTTCCAAGGTGGCAGGAGGCAGGGACCCAGCAGGGACGGCTGCACCCAAAGACCCCTTTGGATGAAGCAAAGCCTCTCCGGCAAGGGATAGTGAGCTCAGGGAGTTCAGAAATCTGGGTCAGTTGGGAGTGATCTTTGCGACATGGGTAAGTTATTTTTAATTCTCAGGATACAACATATTTTTTATCATTGCTCTGAGCTTTGATCTGTTTCCTTTATTGCTAAGCTAAACAGCACCTTTCAATACATAGCTTGAGTGTGTGAGTCTTTATATGTGTATGTGTATGTGTGTGTGTACATGTACATACATGTGCATGCTGGGGCACACGGGTTGGATAGGAGAAATGAAAGAAAGAGTAAAAAAGAGGGAGAAATGAGGGCTTAGGAAGAGGGAAGGGTTTCAACACTGGCTCTGCCCCTGAATGAGTGGGAGTGACTGGGTTACTGCATCCTTCAGATGACATCATCTAGCTAGGAAGCAAGAACTGACATGGAAATTTTAGAGTTGGCTTCTTGAGTGACTCTTAGAGGTTATGATTATGGCAGTTATGATGCAAAATAAGGGTTTGGAATTTTCTTGTCAAGAGAAATGCAAATTAGGAAAATTTCTCGATGTAAAAAAGGCCACAAGCAAAATGTATCCTCTCAGGAGGGCCATAGCTATGGAGAGAATGCAGATGTTGAGGGTAGAGTGGGAGATGACAGACGGGGCCGCAGATGACAGTCAACGACAGGACAGCGAAGTGGGAGGGCCTGAGTGACAGCCCCTTCTGAACGTTTTGGAGGTGTATGCACTAATCTATAGGAAGTACTTATTAAGGTTTTATCTGCACATTTATGTATATTTTTATATACCTTATGGATATACACGCAAGCATACTTATGTATAAATAGGTTTCTATGTCCAAGACAGAATATATATTCTTTGCAACTATGTAGATAATTTATATAAATTGGACATGTCCTTTTAGGCAAAAAGAAATCTCCCAAATCCACCCAAAATATCATAATCTTAAAAAAGTTCAGTAATAAACGCAAAAAGGCTTCTTATTTTTCCATAGCACCCCACAACTTAGGGATAAGTAAGATTTTTAACAAATTTATGACCAGAGGCAAAATTAAAATGAAATTGTTAAATATTTATAACAGAAAGAACTCAAATGGAGATTTTAATATTAGTGGGAATGAACCCAAAATTATTCTAAGGGAAAACTATATTCTCTATGAGGTCTTTACAAAGGGAAAGCAATCACCAGACTTTTAACTTGGAAAGTGGGAAGAAAGCAGATAACTACACACCAAAACAAACACGACCACAATGTGAATATAAAGAAGGGATGTGCGATAGTAAGATTAGAAAGTACAGAAAAAGGTCAAGATAGAAGTGGCCAGGGGTCGAGAATCAGGATCTCTGCAGACAAAAGAAAAACCTATAGTGAAAAGAGATGAGAAAAGCAGAGAGAAAGCTATAAGCTATCTTAGGAAGGAAATAAAATACATATCTCCTCTACAAGCCAAAGAAATAAAAATCAAGAGCCAGCTAAGAATAAAGCAAATTACTCTGAAAAGTCCAAGTGCCTCTCTATGCAATGGGCAACTTACTAGGAAAATGAACATTATCAGAATTGCTCCAAGGAGCAACAGAAATCACCACTGTGGATAACTTCGATTAACCTGCCGGTTTTCACACACCTTCCACTCCAACGTCCCTGGAATAAAATAATTGTGTGTTTTACTAAAAAGACCAGCTAGTTCTCATCATACAGATTGTCTAAGAAGATAGAAAAGATGGAAAGTTAACCATTCATTTCAATGAGACAAAAAAGAACATATTTCAAAGCCAGACAGAGGGAAAATAAAAGAGATCAAGTGTTTAAGTACCATGAAAACTCAGTGATATCTGCAGGTGTAAAAATCCTAAGTTAAAATAATAAGGAAGTAGAGTTTGGCAATGTTTTAACACAATTATGAGTATCATAGTATGATCCCACACAGTTATTGTAGGAAGGCAAGGGTGCAGGGTTTGGAAGTCCAAGAGAGATGAGGGCAGAGGTCTCACTAACTCAGCATTGCCCGAAGAGCCAGGCACGCCTGGAAGTGGGGCGTGCGCTGGGGGAAGAGCGGCAGAGCCTTCCCGTCACACGGGCGTGAACACCGTGGAGTGCGTCCCTGTGGCTCTGGAGTGGACACTGTGGCGTGTCCGTGTCACACGGCAGTGGGTGCTGTTGTGGGGATTCCTGTCGCGCTGCAGTGGACACCGGTGTGTGGACAGACCTTCTCAGGATGGTCCAGGGCTCACGGGGACAGCACTCAGCGGGGCCCCCTGGTGGTGGTGGGTCTTGGTTGAAGAAGCTCCTGTGTGCAGACTGACTGTGGTGAGGATGGGCCTGGTCCCCTGGCAAGACTTGGTGACCCTGCAAGGCCGTTCCAGGCCTGCAAGGACCTGAGGCCTTTCCTGGGACAGTGGCACAGCCCAGCTTCTCTGTGTGCAGGTCCCGCTGCCTTCCTTTCCCTGAAGGGATTGATTGCCTTAGAACTCCTGGGAAACCTTCTCTGTGAAAATCCCATCTCAGAATCTGCTTCCTGACAAAGTCTAACTCAATCCCATGTTGAGGATTTTGTGACCCAGTTTTACCCCTTTCAGGTAAACAAGCAACGCATTAAGACTGGTGTACAATAGGGTCACTAAAGCCTGGGGGACGGGGAGGGACGTGGGGTTAACAGGTACCGGGAGGCAGCTGAACAGGAAGAGGGGTTTGCCTTTCAGCGGCACAGTAGGGTTAGGGCGATTGGCACCAAGTAACTGGATATTTCAAATCTACACAAAGGAATGATGAATGTTTGAGATGATACATGTCATTTACCCTGATTCAATCATTACACATTGCACCTATTTTAAAAATGACACACTGTGCCCATAAATATGGGCAATTGTTAGGTGTCAATTAAAAATGTTAAAAAATAGAGAAATAACAAAGGGCAGGATACACCTAAATAGATGAAATCTCACCTTCCTGGAAAAAAAAATAAGACGGTCTATAAAAATGACCAGTAGATCAAAATAGCATCAATGCACGAAAAAGTCAGTTTTTCCTTAATGAGCAAAAAGAATTAAAAGATGTGACTGACAGGAATCTGTTTAAAATAGGAGCAAAACTATAAAACAATTGGAAATAAAACTAACAAAAATACACAAGACTATCGTGAAGAACTTGGAAACCTCTTCGGTAGAGGACACTGGAAAAGTTGGTGAACTATGGCAGAAAGCTAATGTCAGGCTGCCACTGGGCATTGCCCAAAGCCCAGAATCGCTAAAGAAAACAGTGACATAAACCTAAAATACTGCACTGCAGCTTTGAGCTTATAATTTCATATTCATTCACCGATGCTTCACTGCAAAGCTGATGACATATGGTTGGGCAAGGCTGATTTTTGAAGCCCCTCATTGACTTTTTTCCATAAATCGTGTTTACAGTGGTACCAGCTTGGACAGCCAGTTTCATTTCCTTTGAAGCAAATCTAGTAGTTAAAGCACTGATGAAGCAATGTAGGAAGACTTTTAGAATTTCACAATTGGCTTGTCTTAATAGTTGACCAATTCCTTACTTACATTTAAATTTAGCAAGTTCCGCTTTTGAGCCTTTCTAAAGCATTCAATTTAGATTTAGTAGAAATGATAGCTCTCTCTTTTTGCATGTCATGGGTTTGCATAATGTTTAACCACATAAAAGTATTAACTATTGCTGATGCTATGAAGGGTTACACAGCCTTTCTTCTGGACACGTGACTTCTGAATTGAGGGGGTGGCCTGGGAATGACCCCCCCAGTGAGGATCGAGTGCAGCAGGTGCCAACCAGTCTGGGCACGGGGATTTGGGCCTAATCCTGGAGATGGCAATTCTTTTAAAGTTGCCTTGTAATTTTAATGTAACAGCCAGAATTGTCACAGAACTTTTTTGTTTTTGAGACAGGGTCTCGCTTTGTAGTTCAGGCTGGCCCTGGGGTCACTATGTAGCCCAGGCAAGCCTCGAACTCAGCAATCCTCCTGTCTCTGCCTCCCGAGTGCTGGGATGACAGGCGTGAGCCACCACGCCCGGCACTGTGGTATGTGGTATTGATTGCTGGTGGGCATGAGTCTCTCTCTCTCTCTCTCTCTTAGAGTAAAAAAATGGATCTGAGAGGAATGGTATGGGGTCAACTGGTTCTCACTGCAGAAAAAGATTCCAACCACTTCCTATTTTATGCAAAATTTAAACATTTTTTTAAAAACTTGACAAATAGGTGGAAGGCATAACTTTTGACATATGTCATAAAACTTTAAGAATGAAATACAGTAAAAGCAAACACACTAAAATACACTAAAAACAAAAATATTTGGAAGTATTAAACACTTGAGCATATAAAATAGCAAGAAAATTTTTATATAACTAAATGACATCATAGCCAAAGATAAAATATAAGCAACAGACTTGGAGAAGATTCTTGTTAACATGTATTAGAGACTATATATATATATATATATATATATATATATATATATATATATATGCCACTAATATATGACAAATATTTACAAATCAATGTGAAAAGGTTCCAAAAGAAAAAATAGGCAAAGTCTATAACAGATCAATACTAAGTAGAGAATACACAATAGTTATTTTTTCCCCAATAAAATAAGAAAAGATGCCTAAGTCCTAATTAGAGCAATGTAATATGAAACATAAGTGACTTACCCTTTAAATTGGCAACAGACAAAACAAATATGTAAGCAAAACATGAGGTGGACTGAGGCTGGCCGGCGGAAGGCTCGCTGCCTGCGCTCGCTGCAGATGGCCTCCTTGGGTCCGGCTCCGGGCGGCTCCGGGGGAAGGTCTGTAGGTCAGCAACGGCTGCACCCACCCGCGGCCTCCCAGAATGGGGGAACGTAAGCGGCCACTGTTTCAGTGTCTTGTGGCAGCAACCTGACCTGGAGGAGTCACTGGGTCACCCCCTGTCCACTCATCTGTCCACTCTCTGAGAAAGCTAATTCACTTCATTCTGTTTCCAGTGCAGCTTGTGAGCAATCTCGACTTTGACAAATTTCCTCGGATCAGGCACGTGCAGCCTGCCTCAGCCAGCGCAGTCCATGGGCCCACGTAGGAAGGCGTGGCTGGGAAACACGGTGGTGTCTGCAGGAAGGAGCCCAGAGGGCGGCAGGCCCCGGGGCTGCCCTGTGCACACCCCGGCAGGCCCGACCTCCCCAGGCACCTCTAGCTGTCAACTCAGCAGTTTAAGAAACAGGTGACGGCAAACACCTGCCATCTGCGCTCCTCAGAATGCTCGTCTGTCCCGTCGTCCTCCCGGCTCCCGAGTTAGCTCCGAAGCACTCTTGGGGGCATGTCTGGTTGTGCTCTCGTGTCTGCCGCGTCCACCTTGTTGTCTTGAATGGATACAAAACCTGACCTTTCACGGACATTTTGGCTTTGGGGAAAAGCTAGAAGGTGCCAGGCCTGATGACTAAGGTGGGCAGGGACACACTGTGATTTTTTTTTGTGAATTTTTTATTGGCACATTTTATAGACAGCTCACAGTCACACTCAACACTGGGGAATTTGTACCAGTATATGACACACTGTGATGTTTTATGAACCTGCTTTTCTGAGGGCTGACACTTAGCAGCTGCCTGCACCATATGTTTGTTTTGGAGACAGAGTCTCGCTTTGTAGTTCAGGCTGGCTCTGAGCTCACTATGTAGCCCAGGCAAGCCTCGAACTCAGCAATCCTCCTGCCTCTGCCTCCCGAGTGCTGGGATGACAGGCGTGAGCTACCACGCCCGGCACTGTGGTATGTGGTACTGATTGCTGGTGGGCATGAGTCACCACGCCCAGTATTGTTGTACGTGGTTACTTGGGATCAGACCAGGGACCTTGTGCTTGCTGGGCAGGTGCTGGAGCCACTGAGCTAAATCTCAGCCCAGCGCCATGTTTTTTTAAATCACATTTCATAAAGACACTAGCAAAAGACTTCCAGAACTGCTTCAGAGAATGCAAAGAACTATAGGATAAGTGTTTCAAAAACAGAGGAAGAATTTTCAGGGAATTTGTGGCACACTTTTATGTAATAAATTTGTGTATCATGTATTGAGATTGCATTGAATTCCTGCAGGGATATGAGACTGTTGACTCTTCCCTCTGATTCCCTGATAACTTCTGTTCACGGCTGTGGCTCTGCCCATCACCCAGAGTGCCATGCCTCCTGGCACTCCCATCGCGGGCATCCAGCGTCTGTCTTGTCGTGATCTGTGTCTGTGTGATCACAGTCCTCGCGGTGGGGAGCTCCTTGAGAACTGATTTCTGCCTTAATTTGGTACTTTCCGTAGTGAACGGATCGGTTTCCAGAGATCTTGTTCCAGTGCAGAGTCCTGTGCAGTAGCCATGCGCAGACCTGAGGTGCCTTCCTACGGGCTCTCTGCCTGTGGCTGCGGGGCCCCCACTTCGTGGCACCGCTGTCTGAGTCCAGAGGCTTTTTGTGCTTTTCTGTGCTCACAAGATCTAGATCCACATGGCCGGTTTTGCTCATGGAGAGGAGGCCACTGACCATTATTCAGGGCTCTTGGGCCTGGCTTCCGCCGAGCCCCATGGGGAGGATCTAAGCCCCTGGGCTGAGGATTCTCATGTAATGAGCTTGGAATGGAGCCTGAGCATAGTCGGCTTGAAGCTCCAGCGTGTGCCTTGGATCGCGAGCCACTGGCCGGTCAGGACCTTGGCTCTGGGAGCACTTGGGTCTCTCCTGTTATTCCTGGGCCTGTCCACGGCCTGGCGCAGGGAGCCACTTACCATAAGTTGGTAGAGTAATTAGCTCCTTTGTCTTGGCCTGGATTCAGTGTTTCTAAGGTATTTCCACATCTTCAGGGTGGGCAGAAAAATTATTTAAGAAGGAAGGTGTGGCTGGAAGTGACACATTTATGAGGTGACAACATCCAGGGTGAGTGTGTCAAGGCCTGAATTAGGGCTTCAGCCAGCGCCAGCGACATCTTACGGCTCCGCGTGGGTGGTACAGGGGCCCACGGAGGATGTCAGCTCTTTGAAAGTCCCTGCAGAAAAAGAGGTTTTGCCCAATATATTTTAAGGAGCCCCTTTAACAGCGCTCCCAGCAAAGGCAAGCTTGGATTACACAGTTCATTGTTCGGTCTGTTTGTTTTAAAACATCTAACACAGAGGTAAGAAAGGAACCAAACTGATCACGGCCCAGCTGTCCCAGCCAAGAGCATTTTGGGGGGACATCTACTAAATCTAGAAAAATTTTATTTTAACTACTAAGCTTCCAAGTGCCCAAAAAGGTTCGGGCCATGTCTGCAAAGGTCTCAGCAACAAGTGAGGCAAGGGCTGGAGGCTGAGAAGAGCAGAGCCCCGCAGAGGGAGCTCGGCGTCCTCCTGGCTGCTGTCTGGGGATGTCCACCCCAGCGGCTGGCTCCGCGGCCAGCAGAGAGGCTCTCGGGGTCAGGGGTCCAGTTTCTAGTTCTCTGGGCCAGGTCTTAAACACGGCCATCATTTATTAAAAATTAAGTTTAAAAAGATCTTCAACTGAATACATTTTAAAACAACTCATAAATACTCTAAACTCATTACTTTGTAATTATTTTACCACATTTTGCAATTAGATAAACTGGAGTTGCTTATCTCTGCATGTCGAAAGCACTCTGTCCTTACTTCCTTTTTACTCTGGGTTCGGGGTGTCCCAGAGGGATGCTGGGAACGCACACCACCCAGGACGGTGAATGCACAGTCACTGCCTCACCGATTGCCTCATTCTGGAAAAGTGAGGGGGAAAGTGTTAGTACCTTGTCTGAAATCAGTTCCTGTTAAAAGCACACAGGGCTGGGGTGCAGCTGAGTGGTAGAACAGTTTCCTGGCGCGCTTGAGCCCCAGGTTCGACCCCTGCACCTCAAACCAGCAAGTGCCTGAGCTGCCGTAAACAGGCAGCTCCCAAAAGAGATGATACGCTCAGAATCTGAAAGTTTGAACTAATTCAGCCACAAAGTCATGCAAGTCAGAGACACGAGTGAAGTGTGAGTTCATTTCCACCGTTTCAGTTTCTTCTTACACATTTATAACGAGTTAATAACAGATGGGAAAATACCACAATTCATGTGGGAAGTGCTCTGGCTGGCGGATTACAACTACAGGTTGGCTTTGGATTAAAAAAAATTAGTACAATGCCGGGCGTGGTGGCTCACGCCTGTCATCCCAGCACTCGGGAGGCAGAGACCGGAGGATTGCTGGGTTCGTGGCGGCTTGCCTGGGCTCCATAGTGAGCTCAGAGCCAGCCTGAACTACAACGCGAGACCCTGTCTAAAAAAAAAAAAAAAAAATTAGCACAAATGACTAAAATATTCTGTGCGGCTCGTTTGGTGCTATGGAAATCATAATAAAGAATGACGGCTATTTTATCCTTGCAGATAGTTTCAGGACCTCATCCCTCCGTATGGCCCAGGGGTATTCCATTGTATGAACAGACTCCATGTTTCTTGATCATGTACCTTAGGGTATTATAAATGCTGCTTCTAAATGTTTCCGAGTCCGTGCCATGTATGCTTTCATTCCCTTTAGGTGCACACCTAGTAGCAGAGTTCCTGAGTGATGCATTTTAGGAGCTACAAGATTATTTTCCAACGTGACCTCACCACTTTACTGTGAGAAACAGGGGAGAGGAATGTACCTAGAACCTTGGCATTAGGTTCTAGTCGCCTGTGAGTTGACAGCACGTGGCAAAGTAATTAAAAATTAGACAGTAATGAGGCTTAGAGAAGATGCTGAGCTTGGGCCTGATCCATGCGGCTTTTGGCAACAAGAACCCAGACCCTGAACTCCCCGCACCGTATACTCCCCCAGACCCAAACTGCCGCCTTTCGTTACACACATTCCAAAGGGCCCAGGGGCAGGCAGACTCCGGCAACGGTCCTTCGGAAGCGGTTGGGTCCCGGTGCCCTTCTGCCCAGAGGCATCGCGGCCTGTGGGGCCACCGAGCCCCTGCAGTTGCCAGAGGGGAAGTGTCAAGTCCCCAAGTCCGTCCATAGGCAGGAACGGTTGGCCTGGTCACCGTTTCGACTGCAGTTATTTTTCCCAAACAGGATCGTCCCCAACACCTTACACTCCTCTCACGACCAGATGTAGGTTCAGTTTTCTGTACATCCTTAGCAGAGCTGAGGTTTGTTTGTATATTTTAAAACATCTAATGCAGATGTAAGGAGGGAATCAAACTGACCACAGCCCGGGCACCCTAGTGCTTGGGCAGTGGTATCTTGTTTGCTTTGTGTTTGCATTTCCCTGGTGACTAATGCATTGTGTACTGATCATTTGTGTATCTTCTTTGGAAAAATGCCCATTCATGAGCTTTAACCCACTTTAAAAATGGAGTATCTTTTTATTATTGAATTGTTAAGAATCCTTTACGTATTTTAGACACAAGTTGCTTATCAGACATGTGACAGGCAAATATTTTTCTTATTTTGTGAATGATCTCTTCCCTTCCTGGGCAGTCTTTTTCAACACACAAGTTTTTTATTTGACAAGCTCTGATTTATCTGTTTTTCTTTTGTTGCCCACACCTTTGGTGCCACATGCTATAGTTTTGGAAGCTGAAGCCCAGCAGAATGGTGGACTTTCTCAAGGTCACAGAACCAGAGCTGGCCCTCCTATGCCCAATCCTGCTTGAATGCGGCTGATAGAGTGGGGGGGCAGAGAACACGCTGGCGACTCAGACCAGTCCGCTGCCTCTCTCTCTCTTTTTCTTTTGTTAATTTTCTGTGGTACCAGGGATCAAACTTGGGCCCTTGTGTGTCCAGGGATGGCGCGGTACCACTTGAGCTAAATCCCCTAGCCCCTATACCTCTTTTTCTGCACCAAAGAGTTCAAAGGAGTTAAAGATGCATTTTCTGTGTTTGGGTTTTGCAAAGGCAAACTGTTTATTTTGAAAAACAGAAAAATTCAACAGGGATTCAAGATCCACAGTTTAGGTTTTAGAGAGACTATTGATACTACTTATAAAGTCTCTAGTATAGTATTAGATACAAATCCATCACCTAAGAATTGTAGTAACTATGCTTTTTAACAGCAAAACCACTCAATTTGTTTTGATTTTGATTTTTTGTTGCCAGAGCTACCCACGGACCTTGGTAGTCAGAGCTGTTGCTGCTGAATTAGGGAAGCAGGGAATTCCCAGCACTGTCACTTCCTTCTGCAACAGGTGACCTCATCTCAATGAATTTAGGGCGCCTGCTCTGCTTAGCAGAAGCACTGCTGGGCTAGGGGTTTAGCTCAAGTGGTACCGCGCCAACCTTGGATGCACAAGGGCCTGGGTTCAATCCCTGGCACAAAAAAAAAAAAAAAAAAGATTTACAGAAAAAGAACTGCCTTTCTCATTATGCTTCATTAAAGTAAAGTGTACTAAAGGCTATAACTACTCTTCCCTATAAATAAAATTATCCTTATCTGTGTCTCAGTCGTTCTAAATATAGCAGCATTTTTGTGAATTTGCTGGGGGTCACGTTGGATGACCCAGATCCCACTGTTTCAGTGGTGACATGGTGTTGTCCTTAGAGGTCTTTGAGGGTCTCAAACTGCATGCCCCCAGGATGAGGCCACCCTAGAGAGCCACTGAGGGGCAACACACCTCCTACCTCCACGGGCTGCTACCCAGACCTCCCCTTGGTCTGCTCCACTGCCCTGTCTGCCAGGCTCCAAGGCAGAGAAGCAGCAGAGACAGGGAAGGGTTTGGAGGAGGCTGGCTGAAAGCCCAGAGACACAGCTCCAGGCCTCGGTCTCACTGGCTGGCCGTTCACTTCAGTGTCTGAGGCCACCGCTTTATCAGAGGTGAAAGGTCAGGCCCAGTTCAACGCTTGATGCATAGGAATTATATTGAACATCTGTTACGTGCTAGGACTTGGGCAGAGAGCTGACTAATCACAGATCCCAGGTGCGGGGTGCAGAGAGCGGAAGGTGTCCCTGCGCACATTTCTCCGCGTGGCACCTCCCTTGATCTGTTCTCCAGAGGAGGGGGCTGGGCCTTCTCTCCATTCCTGGTAAACCTGGTCCATCGGGCTGGACTCCCAGGTGAGCCGGTCTGTGGAGGCGGGAGCCCCGCTTAGCAGGCCGCTGACTGGCGCGCCCACGCGGCCCTCAGCGGGGTCAGCCGGGCCGCCTCCGGGGGATCCAGACCAGCCCTTCGGAGAGCTTCAAACCGAGAGAGGAGCGAAGCACAGAGCTCGCAGCACCTGTGCAGCGAGCATATTTTACAGTACGCAGCACTTTAAAATTTTAATTTCACAGCTGTCTGTCCGTCCCCTTCATGACAGCACCCAGGCCTTGGAGTGGATTTTAGGAAAATGATGGATTTTATTTTTCTTATATACAAAGTCTTCATAAAAAGCGATGATTTTTGTCCTTGAGCACGGAAAAATCTGTGAGGTTAAGCAATATATAATTTTGCAAATTATAAAATGATACGAAATAAGATGACGGAGAAAATAAAAAAGATCAGTGGGTAAAATTGTTATATTTTTATAATCAGAATAAATATTTAATAATTCCTTATGATAAATTTCTTATTAGAAGTAATTGCTTCCTAATGTACTTACCATGCCAGGCCTCATGTTGTGTGCCAGGTGTTGCTAACTGAGATCAGAATTTTAAGAAGAATTTAAGTCTTTAAGGAACTTACAGTTTCGAATTTACTTATTTTGACTTAAAAGCCAGTTATTTAAGAGTATGTTCCTATATAAATAAGATCAACAAGAACTTTAAGGGTTAACCTGGTACTTTATTTTCAATATCGGACTGTTTAGGATTAACACAGGGCGAAAAAATTGAGTTGTATTTATGTTTTCAGGCCACACAGAAACCTTTGGAAATAAAAAAAGCTTTTTTTTTGCTTAAGATTTTTGAATTGAATTAAGGGCCTGTGAATTGCTTTCTTGACTGTCTGTAATCTTTTCGGCAGACGTGGAAAGGGGAAGCCTTTATGTCTTTGTAGCTTTAGCTCTAACAAAGGGCGACTGTGCACGAACAGGGCAGTCATTAACCCCTGTCCCCCTGGGGCAAGACTGGAGCCCTCCCTGTGCCAGCTCCATCAGGGAACCCCAGCAGCAGGAACCGATGAGCAAGGTTCCTCAAACATCTGGGCTTTTGGCACCCCAAACCAAAACATCTGGACATGTACTGAATTCTCTACTAGTCTTCCCAGTCTTGGCTTTGTGTCCGAATAATAATGGCTGTGGAGTTCCTCCTCTGTGCCCAAGCCAGGGTAACTGCTTCACCTGTGCTCTCTTGCTTGCCCCGCAGAGGCTCATGGGAATCCGGAACTGCAGGTTTTCCATCTTGTGGAGAAGGTTGCAGGGTTTGGAGAGGGCAGGATAGTTGTGTTCAAACTCATCTTTGATTGTGAATTCCGTGTTTTGCACTTTGGGTTTTAACAGCAACAAAAAACTAAAACCACTTGCACCTGCTTTGTCAGGTAAAATAATTTTAAAATGAAAACGAAGTACAAACTTACAAGAGATAAGACTTGATTATTTCAGTTCTTGTTCCTAGTTAGTGGTTATAATTTTAACTCGGTAAACTTGAGTGCATTTTAAACGTCAAGTTCCTCCTCTTTAAGGGCCAAATAGTGACCAAGTGTACCTTTTCCTATTTTGAGGAAGGATGTAATAAAATCCTGCACATAAAGTGCTTAATGAGAGGCCCACTGAGGGTGTGGCCTCTAAACTTTAGCTGCTGTCATAATCTTGAGTATTTGTCAGGGTAAGCCGGGACCCGGCAGAACTAGAATTCACAGCGACCCCTGAGGCTTCCTGCCAGGCAAACTCCCGGTCTGTTGATGAAGCACCACAGAGGAAGCCACTTCACTACTGCCCCCTGCTGTCCTGGAAGGGAAAGACAAGCTGACCTTGGAGGTGACCTTCACATTACCTTTTTTTCCCTACCCTTCTCGCACTGCTGCCTGCCAGGTCTTCAGGTTTCTTTTAATATTAAAGCTGAATAACTCTGGCTTCCCATAAAAAGATGTGAACGCATGAATATGATCATTGCCTCTTTAGTACTGTAAAATTTTATGATTATGTAGAAACAGTGTTAAAATAATAATAATAAAAAAATCCTCTATGATAAAATCTCTCTGGCTAAGTAATTAGTGATGCCAGGAGGTGCATTTGAGGCCAGTGGAGTTTCTGACTTTTCAGCACAGACAGATGGTTTACGCATCTTCAGCACTCAGGGCTTTCAGAGGAGCATTCTATAATCTCAGCTCAGGCACCAAATGAAATAAGAAATCCCTCGTTTGGCAGATGGAGTTTGCATATCGAGTTCATAAACTTTAAAACTTCTCCCAGGTCCAAAATCAGAGACAGCCTGCTCTAAGTCAGCTTCCCATTTGCACTTAATTAGGGAGTGTGTTTTGGAGGTCAGTGAAAACCAGTGGAGTATGTTTTCATAATAACTTTCCTCACAATAAAATTATTTGGGAGGCAGCCCTCCAAGTTTTTCTGGAATGAGGGCAAGAAAAATGGGGACACAGAGTGAAGTTCTTGGATACCTTATCTGGAGCTGCCCAGAAAGCTGTCCGGGAGCCAAAGAACACACAGTACCTTCTGGATCAGGGAGAGGAGCCAGATGCTTTTATGGCTCAACAATTTTCTTAGCTGTGTAATTTTGCTTGGTTGGTTTCTTTGTAGTTGTTGTTTTTTTTTTTTTAAACAACTAAATGAAGTCTCCTCGAGGATTTTCCAACACTAGAGAACAAAAGGCTTCTCCAAAGAGGCAGGAAGAGCTCAGCTATAGAACTGGGCTGCGCGGACCGGAGGCGGGGGTGGGGAACTAGACAGGTAGCCAGACGGAGCGAGGCCGGGGCCTGGTGGGCGCCTCAGAGGTGACGCTGCCCTCTCCACCCCACACCCTACTTTGTCAGCCTCGCCGGAGCTGTAGAGCATGAAAGTAGGGAGATCAAGTTGGAGTCACAAATCCTGAGAAAATCAGATCAGGAAGAGTAAATTTCCTCAGTAGATTAGGAAATCAAATCCTGATAGACTAGTCAGTTTTTGTAAGCATTTTCTTTCTTTAAAAAAAATGTTTTATCTAAATCCATGTGGTTTTTATAATATTTTTATAATTTGGTTTTATTCTAAATCTGTTTGGTTTTTATAACTCCATCGATCCAGGAGAACATAGCAAGACCCGGGAGCTGCGGGCTCTTCAGCCTCAGGTGCGGCACCTGGTCACACTTCCGTCTCCCCCCCACCCCGCGCACACCCCCGGAGCCCGGGTTGGACGGGTCACATTGAGGCCGCGTGAGTTCGATGACAGGTTGTTCTGACGCGGGACCGATCTCCCTCGCAGGCGGCTCTTATGTGTGTCACCACATGCCCCAGATGACTGAAGGACGGCGGTGGTGGCGCAGTGACCAGCACCCTGGACAGGTTCCGATTTCGCCTTCGCCTCTTTGCCATTGGGGCTCGTAACTGGACCTGTCACGCACGGTCTCCATGTCTGCAGACCCTCCTGTTACAGCTTTTACCAGTTATGTGAATGCAAATCACCCAACACTCAGCTCAGAATTTTTTTTTTTGAGACAGGGCCTCACTTTGTAGGTCAGGCTGGTTCTGAGCTCAGCTTGGAGCTCAGGCAAGCCTCGAACTCAGCGATCCTCCTGCCTCTGCCTCCCGAGCACTGGGATCACAGGCATGAGCCACCAGGCCCAGCTCAGCTTGGAATTTTTTTTTTTTTTTTGAGACAGGGTCTTGCTTTGTAGTTCAGGCTGGCCCTGAGGTCACTATGTAGCCCAGGCAAGCCACCGCGAACTCAGCAATCCTCCTGCCTCTGCCTCCTGAGTGCTGGGATTATAGGCGTGTCAGCTTGGAATTTTTAATGGCCACACAAGTAACCTGAGTATATTTAGGTGAAGCCCTAGCTCCCATTTCAGATTGTTTCTTGGGATTCAGCGCCAGGTACCAGGCAGCCCTAAAGTGCCTCCAGGGTTCCTGCCGTGTGGTGCCCATACTTGTGTCACAGCTGGGTAGTAGGACCGGGGGGACAGCTCCCCGGCCCCGCTGATACCAACGCCTGAGTGTGTTCAAGCTCCCTGGTGCCACCGATGCTGTCTGTGGCACTGTGGTGCCTCGTTTGGCGAATTTCAAGTCTTCTCTAGAAGAAGTATCCAAAGTAGTGTACATGCTGCATAAACAGTGGTCACACTGTGTTGTTTAGGTAGCAATGACGGCGTGAAAGTCTGCACATATTCACAACAGGCACATTAAAAAACTGTTTTTAGTGCACAGCTGGTTGAGCCCCAGGACGTGGCTCTTAGAGACCCAGAAGCTGACGCGAGTCCTCTGCATGTCATTGTTATTGAACTTGTTTCCGGGGACGGTGGCCCGGTCAGAAGACTGCGGCTGCTGGGCCTAGGCAGCCCCTCGCGTGCTTTCTTGGGCCCCAGTGGGAAGGAGGAGTGCTGCTACTGTGTTCTGTGTGGAGAGGCCCCAGCCAGCAGACGCAGAGCACCGAAGGGCAGGCGGAACTCACTGCGGGCCTGGGAGCACGTCTCCCCAGGGAGATGCCAGGCGAAGGCGGCCTGGCTGGCACTGCCTCCAGCTTTCCGAGAGCCCCAGGGCCGTATGTATACCCCGGCTAAGCCGTGCCCTGGACCCGGCCTGCACAGCGGTGAGAGAGCAAATGATTAGAATAGCAACACCCATGTTCTGAGGCCACCTGTTCCACAGAAAGTGCTAACAGTTATTTCTGCTTGTGTGGAGGCTAAAAATCACAGAGGAACTGTTCCTAAGCACAGACAGTGATCAAACACACTGACCCAAGCTCTTTGGCAAGAATTACAAACCAGGCTTTTGTGCAAAAGAAGACACACCAGGGGCTCGGGAGCCATGTCTGTAAACACAGCGTGCTGTTGGGACTGTCCTCTCGTCCTGCAGGTGGGGCACACCCCCAGGCCGCGCGCTGAGAGGAGAGGACCAGAGCAGACCTGGGAGGAAATCTGTTTGAAGAATTGTTTTGATCAGTTTTTGGTGGCTTTTCTACATTTACTTTGTCCAGAGCATTTGCAAAATTCTGTATCCATCAAGTCAAGTCTAAGCGTCTCCCTGTGATCACTTTAATTGTGTAAGACGTCACGTGCATCAGAGCAGTGATAGCCCAGCCTTAAATAGTAGGTTGTGAAACGGAATCACTCAGGGAATTCTTCCCCAAACATCGCTTTCATCTTTACAAAGTCCAACAGTGAATGTGTCGGGGTCAGAAGGCTGCCGGGGCCGCAGCCCAGAGCCCACAGCCCGTCAGCTGTGTTCGCAGTGCTGTTTGTCTGCCTTTCGCTTCCTCTGAGATGCGCAGCCTTTTCCCTCCCGCCCTGCAGTTCTCTTCTAAAATTGTTTTGGACCTTTGGGGACCTGCTATATTAAGGCAGGAGGAAACTGGAACCATGATTTGCTCTTTCGTCTGAGTTATTTTCCTGTGCTCAGACTGGGCGGCGGCTCCAGTGCCCATGGCCAGCACACATCTTCCTTCTCCCCCCCATGCCTTCCCTCCCCCTTCACACCTCACTCCGGCCTTTGCCAAGCACAGGCTGGGCATGCAGAGAGGAAGGGAAGCGGAACCAGCAAACCGGCAGCCTGCCGCCCAAAGCCCGGCCTGCTCTGGGACGGAGGAGTCGGCTCCAAACTCATCTGAATTCGGCAGGGATCCGTTTCCTGGGCTTTGCAAGGTTGTAGAGCCTTCTTCCTGTCAGTCCTAGGAACGTCTGAGATGCCAGACAAGCACTTTTCCCAGAGTTATGACCCCAGACTTACTAGAAAGCACCGTGTGCCACTGAGATCGGGCTTGAGCCGGAGGGACGGATCTGGCCAGGAGGCGGAGGCGGCTCCGTGCTGCCAGCACCGCGACAGTGGAAAGGTCCTTCTTCCCCGGAATGTGCTCTCCCGAGACTCTCCCGCTGTTGCCGCTTGAAAGTCGCAGGGCGACATCTCTCTGTGGGGATTGTTAGGGTTCACAGCGCTGCCAACTCCCCCTCTCGGCCTTACCGAGGGGGAGCAGCTGGTCACTGTCGCGGCCTCGCTTCTGTGCCCTTCGTGCCGTCCCTGTCAGAGGCCACCTTCGGTGTCCGCCCTGAGCCTGTCCTCTGATCCGCAGTGTGGCCTGCTGTCGGGGTTTACTGTCCCCGAAACGAAAGCTGTCCCGCCGTGACTGGAACTTGCTTTCTGCTTCCGGGGAGCCCTGCTCCCGGGCACACGGTGGACCCTCACGCCTGGGTTCAGCAAAGCCCGAACTGGACACGAGAGAGTTTGCAGAAGGAGAGAAAGTGAGAGCTTCCTGCCGTTCCTCCCAACCTGCTCCACGCAGGTCCACGCGGTCCCGCAGGGACGCCCGGAGCAGGCCGGCCCGAGCTTCGCACCCGCAGGGCCACTCTGCTGTCTGCGGGACACAGAGCGTACCCCTGGTCACTGAGCGCCTGACGGGCAGCATGCTCTCAGACACAGTGTTACTGGGTGACTTAGAGAAGTGTCCTTCCTGGGCTGTGACAGGGAGCAACAGCTACCCCCAACTTGAGCTAAAGATGAAGCCTTTATCCAGTGAGGTACACTTGGCCTGGTCACGAGCTATCCAGTGAATTCTGTTTCTTCAGTTATTACAGTGAGTCCTGTGCCGCTGGCCCCACTTGCCGCGCTGTCCTGTGAGGAGCCAGCTTCTCTCCCGCTCGCTGGAGGGAACAAGGCTTGTTTTCTGCCCGTGCAGCGATGTCGGGTGGGACTGGGCCGTCGGGTGCCCTGTCCGCGGAGGACCCAGCCTTGCAGACGCTGCCTGGAGCTGCGTGTGCACAAGGGACTAGGGAGAGCCCAGGTCCCCTGCGGAGCTGGTGTCCACTTCCTGCCCAGCGGACCTTGCAGAGTTTGAGGAGCCAAGGAAGGGGGGGAGAAGAGGGGAGCGGACGGGGACAGGGCCGTGCTCGGCCCCCGGCCCTTCGCTCGCTGCGTAGGCAGCCCGGGTCCCACGTGAACCGGCTCCCCCGGCCCCCGCGCGCCACTGGGAGGCCAGTTTCCTCTGCACGGTGGGCTTCAGCCTCGCACGCCGCCCGGCCCAGGACAGGGGCACCGTTGTGCGAGGCGTGGGCGGGAGGCCACCTGGACGAGCTCCTGCTGGCCGGGCTCAGAGCGTGACAGCGGCTGCTCCGGCCTCCGCTCTGGAGGGCACAGCCGCGCGCACTCTGGCCGAGGCTGCCTGACGGGCCCGGATGGCCGCCCCGTCTGTGGACAAGGCCCGCGTGGACCTGCTGGTTGGAAGTGAGCAGCTCCCACGTGAGCGGGTCTCCTGCACCCTCGAGCTGTGGGAATCGAGCCGTGTGCACTGCCCGACGGACGCATCAGTGCGCGAGTGGGATTTGGGTATTGTGTAAAGCCGTGTGAAACTGCTCACACGGATGCAGGCTTCACACCGCAGCCGCACAGAAGCTCCCGTCACTAGGCAGAGCGTCCGGCTCTTCCAGCCAGAGCCTGACCTTTCCGCTCTGGGGTCTGCGTGCAGGAGGCGCGTCCTGCTGCCTTGGTCACGAGCTGGGTTTGTGCCGTGGCGCCTTCCGGCTGGTCCAGCACCAGCACTTTCCAGGCTCCGTCACCGGCCGCCTGTCACTTCCACAGGAATTACGGCTGGAAAATGGAATTTGGTCACTGCCAAAGTTTGTCATTTCCTAGGAACAGAGCAGAAGCGTGTGTGGCGACCCGGGGAGAGGAGGGCTCCAGCTCGGGAGAGCTCAGGGTCGCCGCGCAGTCTGCCTCCCGCCCGGCCAGCCCGTCGGGAGCTGCGCGGCAGGTCTCGGGCGCCCGGCCCGGTCCTGGCCCGCTGGGCTTCTCAGGGCACCGTCCACTAGCTGCAAACCTTTAGGGGTGGCCCTGCCCCTCTCGGTCTTGGCTCTCAGCCTTGGGCACTGGAGACTTTTCTCTAAAACTGTGAAAGCTCTGGGATCTTGTTTTAGCGTCCGTGTGTCCGGGCTCCTTCATAAGCTGACATCACAGCAGAGGTTCAGATAAGGCAAAGTAATCATGGCCTACACACACATACACGTACACACACACACATACACGTGTGCGCACGTGTGCATATGTGTGTGTACCTCTGACCCAGATACTACCTGTGTTTGTATAATTAAAAAGGAATAATGACTCATTAACCAAACAAGTTATAGAAAAAAATCTACTCAATACAGTCCCGGTAACTTCCTCTCTGTTCCCGCTTGGCTGTGCTTATGTGAGTTAAAACAACGTGCTGAAGGAGGCTTTTGGGACCCCGGGGGACCAATTAATGCCACGTGACTTCCTCCCTGCCTTCCATGAAAATAACTATATTATAATGGCCTGGGATATTAATATCTGCTCTGGAGAAGCAGGCAGCGGCTCTGCAGGGAAGGAAGTGGCGGGCAGGACCGTGGAATGTGCAGCCTCCGACCAGGCCGCGGCCGCGTCTCTCCAAGCTGCATCACACGAAGAGGCCGTGCGGGCACCGCGGCCGGTCGTGGGCTCATTAGGGTTAAAGGCCACCGGCGGAGTCTGTCTCTGATCTCAGACCTTCAGAAAATGTGGTTCCTGGGGGGGAGTTCTGGAAATTAAAGTTCTCAGAAATGAAACCATTTCCAAAGCATGTTCTTCCCTTTCCGGACCGCGGCACTTTCTGCCCACCACAGAGCAGGCTGCTGTGTGCGGCCCATGTCTGGACTGGAGCGCCGGGTGCCCCTCCCAGGCTTCCAGTGACACTGGGATGCAGGGCAGGGCGGGAAGGAGGGTGGGCCCATCCCACTCCCACGCTCTGAGGGCCCCGGGGAGACTTGGCATTGTACCCGCGCTCTCCGGTCCTCTAGCGTACAGCAACGCGTCGGGGCACCTTCTTGCTTCTGAATTGTGGTCGTGCTTTGGCTCCACCCAAGTGTAGCCTCAAAACACAGCTAAGGGCGCGGACCCTCCCGGCAGCAGACGTTAGGTTCCCACTGCCTGAGACCGTGTCTCAGGCTCGCTCCCGGGCAGACAGGCAAGGGCTGGAAGGAGTGACGACGGAAGGCTGGTGAGGGCCGGTGAGGGAGGCCAGGCCGGCGGCTGAGCGGGAGCAGGGCGAGGTGCGCCCGTCTGCTGCCCGCCAGGGGGCCTGTGGTGCCGGGGCCTGCGGGCGTCAGGAGGACCGAATGACTCCTTCTTTCCCCGGTGCCTGAATGATGGACTCAGACAGCTGTGGGGCCAGAGGTGGAGCCATAGATCGCCGAGTGACCAAGACCCGTCTGGCTGTGGTTCCGTTTTGTGGAACCAGCTCGTGGGTACATTCTGGGATGGACTTGGAGCACAGGCTTCTCTCCAGGGTGCCCGTTTTGGGATCGTTAAACCACACTTAGTTGTAGTTTTAGTTTTTCAAGGTCCCTCCTCGCTGGTCTCCCACTGCCACACCAAGGAGGCTTTGCCTGTTTCTCACCTCTCTTCATGGCCCAGGCACTGCTGGCTCTGGCCTGGCACTGGCCACTCCTTTCCCTGTGGGCAGTTTCTCGGTCCCTGGATCTGGCCCAGGACCGCCCCACCCACCCACCAAGCCTCTCTATGCCCCTTTCTTCTCAGAATCCCTTGGGCATCTAAGGCAGATGCTCAACCTTCTATGCAGAGATTGTTTTATCTAAATTTTTGTTTTGGTTCTTTAAATGGAGCGTGGCTTCCCAGTCCAGGCCGGGGCTGAAACTGTTATGCAGCCCAGGCTGGTGTCAAGCCTGGAATGCTCCTGCCTCAGCTTTCTGAGAAGCTGGGATTACAGGTATGTTCCACGCTCCCTGGCACCCCAAAAGAGCCTGTCACTTATCAGGTGCGTGGTGAGTGGTCACCTCCTGTCTCGATGTCCTCCAGGCCCTTGCAAGGTCGAGGGGCTTTGGGGATGTGGCTGGGTCCAGAGTGAGGACGGGACCAGGGTGCCCTGCTCCGGCGTGAGTGCCCCAGTGGTAGTTGGCTTCTTTCTCTGTGAAGGAATTCCTTAATCTGAAGCCATCCACAGTGTTCAGAATCTTACCTTTCAGTATATTTTGGCTTTTTTCAATTGTTTCAAAAGTTTACTTGAATGGTATTATCCTAATATTAAGGATCATCTTTAATTTTATTGCAAGAAATACAGAAAAATAAATGTCAAGAAAATTACAATGCTTATAAAACAAAAGAACGTAAAGGTTCTATCACAATGTTCAAGAATTTAAGTTCTGCTGTTGAGTCTCAGAAGAGGAAGCGAAGCTACGCGAGGAGTAGGTGCCCGTGGCCGAGGGGTGGCTTCTGTCCCGCGCTGAGGGCACAGCTGGCCGGCCCCGCGGGGTGCGAGGCCACCTCCGGCTGCTGCCCCACCCAGGGCCCGCCAGTCACCAGGGGGTCCCGGTCCCTCGTGACCTGTGTGACGCCACCTGCAGGCCAGGCGGGACCTGGGGGGCGGGAAGGAGGGGCCGTCCTCGCTCGCGCTTGCCCGCCTCTGCCCCTCTGCGGCGGCCGCCCGGGCAGGCCTGAGACCTCGGCCGGCTGCGAGCTTCCCTGAGCTCTGCGCGTCGGGTGTTCTGTCCGAGCAAGGAGAAAAGCCCCCGAGGGCCAGGGAACGGGGCGGCGCTAGAAGTCCTGGGGGCCCGTTGCGTGTGATGCTGGAGTGGGTGTGCGGCGGCCAGGGTACTTGGGGCCGCGCAGGAAAGGCCGGAGCCGGCGGGGAGCCCGGGGGTGACCGCCTGTGCTGCTGGGGAGGCCGCGGCTGCTGTCGCCGCGGACCCTCCCGGGCCACCCACCGGGTGCAGCACGCGGTACTGCGGGCCGAGGCGGGACTAGGCGCGCGGCCCCTGGCGCGCTCCCCACGGCTCGGGCTCGGGGTCCAGCCTCCGCGGCCGTCGCTCCCCGCGTGCCGTGGGGTCCTCTAGGCGGGTCGCTGGCAGGAGGCAGCTCCGGCGGCTTCTCCCAGGGCGCGGCGCCGAACGGAGGGTGCGGAGCGGCGTGGGCGGTGCCTGCCGGACCGAAGGGAGCTGGAGGGGCGCTCGGAGCCCGGCGCTGCCCTGGGAGGGGCCCGGCTGTCGCCCACGGGTCGGCCGTCCCGCACCCGACCAGTCCCGGGGACGCCCAGGGCCGCGGCGCGCACTGCTCCTCCGTCCGGTCCGCGGCGGGGAGACCCCGCGGCCGCGAAACCCCGGCCGTCCGCCCGCGCTCCGCGCTTCCTGCGCTCTCAGGCGGGCGCGCCCGGGCGAAGGGTCGGACCCCTCCGGGGAGGAGGCCGAGCTCCTGGCGCCCCTGAGCCACCCGTCCGGCAGGAGCCCCGCTCCCTCGGCCGGCCAGAGGAAGGAGCGACACCGGTGCCCCGCCGGGTCGCGGCGCTGGTCGCAGGTCCCAGGACGGGCCGGGCGGGCGCCTCCTGGCCGCGTGGGTCGTGGGTCCGCTGCGCGGCTCCCAGCCTGGGCTTCGGGGCCACTGAACCGCGGTCTCCGCGTCCTCTTCCGCAGAGCGTGGCAAGGGCGCCAGTCAGTCCCTGGCACGCGGGACAGGCGTGGAAGGGGCGCCGGGGCAGGCCGGGCCGGGGCCGGGGCCGCCCGCCCGCTGGACACGAGGCCTCGCGCCCGGCCGCGCTGCCCGGGAGCCCGCGCCGCTGCTTCCCGGCGCTTCCTCGGGCTCCTCTCCTGCCCTCTCGGGGAGCGGGGCGGACGGAGCACGAGTGCTTCCTGGCCACTTCTCCGGGGCCCAGGCAGGTGGGGCCGAGGGGCAGGCCGAGTCCTCGCCCTGGCGGGGCTCGCTTTCACCCGGTACCGCCTCTGGACCCGAACCGGCGAGCAAGTGTGACCCATTTTCACGTCCAGCGAGTGAGAATCGGGAGCGGGTTTTGCTCCTCGTAATTGTTGTTGGTGCAGCGCTGACTTCCTACCTGAGAGCGTGGCTCGGCGGACGTCAGTAATGTACACGTTAATGTACATCATTATTCTCATGATCGACAATAACAATCCTCTGACGTTGGTATTTTTATTATTCCCATCTTCTGGGTGGAGAAAAGAGTTTCACAGACTTGCCTAGGTTCACCGAGACAGAAAATTAGCGTAGGCATCAGGCCCTGGCCCTTTCGACTCAAGATTTCATCCTCTTTGACCCTGGAGGTGAAATGGAGATGAACAGATTTTGTTACATTATCTAACTAGCTGTGCAAATTGCAGTGATTCGCAGAGCTCTGGGCGGCTGCTCCTCTCGCCCCTCTCGCCCCTCTCTGGCCGTCCCGTTCTGCACGCACTCCGCGCGCAGGATGCCCTGCGTGGGCCAGGGCCTTGGCTCAGGCCTCCCGGCCTCCCTGGCCCTGTGGCTGGCAGCGCGGTGCCCGTCTCGCCTCCCGCTGGCAGGGTCACCTGGGCCGGAGAAGACGCCTGTGTCTCCGCCCACCCGCGGCCACAGCGAGGCCTGCGCACGCGCAGGGCAGGGACGAGTCGGACGGAGCGCCCCCTGGCGGCCACTTGCTCGCCGCACTCGTGTGGCTGCGAGGGGTCCGGGGCGGCCACTCAGGCTTTGAGCCCCTTCGTCAGAGAGTTCAGTGATCTTGATTTCTGAATCTAAGCTTCGTAGTAGTTAGTTTCTAACGGTTAGTCAGTCATTAGTTTCTATATTTAGGAATATTTTTAGAAAGAAAGCTGAACATAGAATATCCATCTCTCACAGCAACAGGGCTTTGGGATCCAATACCGTGTTGCTAAGTTTTGTCAGAACCACTGGCAAGTACTGACGTCCATCTCCGTATGGCTTGTGGAAACAGCTGTGTTACTTCAGAGTCACTCATGAGTTCAAAATGTTCTTAAAAGACAAAACCCTTTAAAATTCTTATTGCCAGAGAAAAACAAAGTTTAGCCATAAAATGCCAGCAACTCACCAGTGTCATTTTAATAAATTTGTGAAGCATGTGTTGCACCTAGAATTAAACATATGCTCTGTCTCTAGCTAAAGAAGAAACCTTCGCTGATTCACACTTTCAAATACTCTATCACAAAATTCTCACGTGTGCCAGGTTGCTTGGTTGATATCGTGAACTGACCACATCCAAAAAATATGGAAAAATTTCGTTTCTGGCCACATTTTGTGTTAAATTACATTAAAATCTTCTTTTAGAAGTATAGCAATATGAGATTCCACTCTAACTTCATAAAGATTAAATCACATCCCAAAATTATAAAATATATATTCTACCACAATCAAAAACAAAAAAGTCAATCTATAACACAATAAAATAACAACTGTCTTTTAGAGATTAAACAAATGTTTTAGATGACAGAAGACATTAAAAGGAAGGATTAAAAACACGAACATGTAAAACATTATCAAAATAGATACCAAAAATATCAAGTGGGACTTCTAGAAATTAAAAATAATTTGAAAACATACTCGGAGGCTAGAAAAAAAAGGGCAGATTTTATATGGCTGATTTGAAAATGGGTAGATTGAAAGACAGATGTGAAGAAATTACCCAGAGGCAGCACAGTGAGGTGAGAAACTGAAATTGGAAAAAGGATAGATCCAGAAAATGAGAGAGTTGTGGATCATGCAGGAGTCATCTAAGTCTTCTTAGAAGAATTTGGATGGTAAGATGTGAGTCTTCAAGCAAGACATAGAACAGTAAATCTCACTGGAATGTGCCGTGGCTAAACGTTAGAGAAAAACTTGTAGTTTGTTGCAAAAATAAGCAAATAAAGGAGGCTGTCTACAAAAGTAGAAGAATTAGGATGGACAGCCGATTTTCATAAGCACTGAAGACACATACAAGATGAAAAAGTTTTTTTTTTTTCAAAAAATGACAAATTTAATGCTGGGCGTGGTGGCTCACGCCTGTAATCCCAGCACTCGGGAGGCAGAGACAGGAGGATTGCTGAGTTCGCGGCGGCTTGCCTGGGCACCATAGTGAGCTCAGGGCCAGCCTGAACTACAAAGCGAGACCCTGTCTCCAAAAAAAAGCAAAAAAAAAAAAAAAAAAGACAAATTTAAAAACTATTGATTTGAGGTTCTACATCCTGCTGAACTTTCACCCTATAGTGGGAGTAAAAGTGACATGTATTAGATACAGGTAGTGGTGGTATAAGAAGTGGGTATATAGAAGGGATTGTTTCCACACTGGTAGAAATGATAGATTGAATCCGGTCCTCATTTATAGATGGCGTTTATCACAACACCCAAAATTGCCTTAAATTTCAGATATGTCTTATATATGTATCAAGAATATTTTCAAGTAAAGAAACCAAGCAGTATGTTGTTAAGAGCTAGGACTTAGTCCTAAACTCCAAGGCAATATTCTGATCAGAAAATCGGAATACTTAGGAGGCCCTTTTGTTCTGCACCAGCTCATCCAGAATCACCACTAACCGTAGCAGCCCGCAGGGTTTGGTCTGCCTCACTTTCCCTCTACAGTGTTCGTCTTACCATTGCCTGTCCTCCTCACCATGGAGAAAGGTGCTTGGTGGATATTTGCTGAGTGGATGAATGATAAACATGAGTGAACCCCAAGACAAGCAGTTGAAGGAGTACATAATGATTTGGGGGAGCAGGAAAGGCACTTTGCATCTTAGGAGGTCTCTGTAAAGCCTCTCTCCACTTCCAGGGGAAGACTGTCCCCAGCGAGTTTCTAACTGTTTTATTTTTCCACAGCTGCTTTGGGTTAGGCATCTAAAGATACAGCTCGTTACTCAGAGAGAGGCTGGGTCAATCAAAGGGCTGTTGCTATGGGCAGAGGATGCTCAGGGACCACAGGAGCTGCAGAAGCAAATGGATTAATTAAAGACTTTGGCCCCCGCACGAAGGCCCTGAACTTTGCATGAGAGTTGTAGCCAAAGTAGTTTCCAAAAGGTGGGGCCCAGTGACTCTTTCACCTCAGTGTGAAGGCGCATCGACTCCTACGGTTCACAGCTGCTGCAGCCGCTGGACGTGTTTCCAGGAGCAGTGACTCACTTCGGAATCTGTGCGGCGGAGACTCATGATGGTAATATGAGCAATAGTGCGTGCAGTTTCTGATTTCTCAATACCGCCAAGCCCTTCAGGAGGCAGAAGTTGCCAGTGTGAGAAGGAATAATGGTAAGAAGCAGCTTGATTCCAGTCATCTACACTAGTGCAGCTAGTTTCCCCACAGCAATTCACATTTGGCTGTGGAAGGTGCGGAGAGATGGCGGTCTCGCGTGGCAGCGGCAGCTCGGCTCAGTCGTGTTTGGCTCACTCCGTCGCTGGCATGGTTTTAGCACCGACTGAATACACAGAGGGCGGAGAAGGAGGCCCGGAGCACAGTGATGGATGGACGTGAGAAGTCAGCACAGCAGACCCATTGCCGCGCAGCTTTAACACTTGGGAAGCATCTCACAGTTCACCTGATTTTCTTCTACAGTGACGTTCCGAGCCGACGTGGATGCGAAACGGTGGCCGTGGCAGGTGCTCTGCCTGGCAGAACGCCCGTGAGCCCCCTGGTGGCACAAGCCCGCAGGAGTCAGAGAAAAGTCAGTGTCTGCCGCGAAGGCAGCTCGAAGACGGCGCGCCAGGCCCTGCCCTCCTCCTAGGGCGGTGCCCGTCCTGGCGGCAGCCGAGGCGTGGAAGGCCGGCACCGTCCACACTCTTGGCGGCGCCCCGCGCGCCTGCCGCTGTCGGGAACTGGACGCCGTCTCCGCGGCCCGGCTCCCGGGCTCGCGCTGGCTCGAGGCCAGCAGAGAAGCGGCGGCGGCTGCCTCGGTGGGGTGCGCGCTCGTCCGTGGCTGCAGAAGAGAGCATCGCCCTGGCCTGAGGACACGAGGAGCAGGGCCGCCATCGCAGTGAGGAGGTCGGGAGGAGGGGAAGGAAAACGGAGAAGCGAAGGGATGAAGGAAGGAAGGAAGGACAGGAGCGAAAAGGAAGAAAGAGAGATGGAAAGGAGAGAGGCCGGACAGTCTGCTTCCGAGAGCCGGGCCTGGACACCCCTCCAGGGTCCTTCCTGCGCGCACGGGGCCTGTGGACGCGGGGCGGGACTGTGTGTCGTGCTGTTGAGGGTCTTAACCGCTCGAGAGAGGCCAACACGGTCTCCGTGGCGGAGAAACAGTCCCTTGTGACTGCTCGGCCGCGTCGTTTATCCATCAGCTCTTCACGCTGGTGGGTGGTAAAGGGCCACGGTCCACACCCCGCTTCGGGCCGCGCTCTCTGCGTCGTGACTCTGCGCGCTGGCCCTGGAGGGGAAGCGCCTGCGCCCACCCTCGACGTGGGGCAGGGTGGAGGTGGCGACTTGACCGCCCTCCGGGCTCGCTGTCCGCCGCCGTCGGGCGGGAGGGAGGCTGGCGCAGACCCGGGGCCGCCCACCGGCCCCGCGCGGGACAGCGCTGGCTCGCTAACCCCACCCCGTTCTGAGGGGATGTGCTATAGAAACTTGACAGTTGATTTATCTCTGGATGGCATTTAGATTATTGATCAGTTTTCTTTTTATAGACTCGCTCTGATGAAAACCATTGGCATGAATGTTCTCTAATTGGATTGTTTCTTTACTATAACTGAGGGCCGGCGGGGTCTCTGCAGCCGCGCAAATCTTGTAACATATACTGTTAAATCGCTTGCTGGAAAGTGGGATTAATTTTTGTTTTAGTCCGTCATGTAAAAGAGCATGCACGGTGGTTAGGGGCGGAGGCAGGGTGCTGCTCTGGACAGAGCGGTCCGGGGAGCCCGGAGAGCCCCGCGAAGCCTGAGTCCCCAGGCCCCGCAGCAGGGAGTGGACCCCGGGAGCAAACCGCACACGCGCAAGGCTGCCTGGGGGGGCGGGCGCGGGAGCCAGGCGGGCTGCTCGGCCCTCGGCGGCTGCGGGAACCCTGCGCCCTGCCCTGAGGGTGAGGCTGCCCAGGGGGGTCTCCGCAGAGGAGAGGCGCCGCCGTCAATAGCGTCCCCCCGGCGGGTGCCTGCTGAGCGTTTAGCCCGCTGCTGCTCTGAGCGTGTTTCGGGCGTTAGTCCGCCGGGCACGGTCGCCGTCGCCCGACTCTCTCCAGGAAAGACTGGAGCGCCGGACGGTCCGAGGGGTCACTGGCCTCACGGGGCTCCGGGGCAGAGCCAGCACGCGCACCAGGCTCAGGCTCGGGCCGGCAGCGCGCGGGCCAGTGTGTGAGCGGCTGCCCGCTGGGGGGACGGCCGCAGCAGGACACCGAGGAGCCGCTCTGCCAGGTCCCACGGAGACGGTGAGCCCGGGCGCGCAGGGCCCGCTGGGAGCTTCTCCAGGCTCTTCTAGCTGTTAAAAAGCGCATGGGTCGTTGTATTGGTTAAAAAAAGGTCATCTTCCGGGTGCTTTGTTCGGGCTTACTTAGTTTTAGTGAGACTCAGTACTCACTTCTGCAGGTCATACCGGCTCTTTGAGTATTTCCTGCTCTGGTCTCTGTCGATCCCTGGGACATTTTCTACAGGAGGGAGCCTTCCAGTGCCTTCGGGCGCGCCTTGCATGTTAGGTATGTTAACCAAAGCATGAATTTATTCACACAGGTGTAACTTTCTAATACACACATAGAAACACGATATTTTTAAAATTTTATCTTTGGTGTTTGACTTTGTTAAGATCTGTTTTTGCCCGAGTAGTTCATCTTATCTTTGTGTAATAAAATTGCTTTCTATTTTCCATCACATCTAAAACAGTTCTGTTGCAGAATTATAAATATATTCGTCTGTATTTTTCTAGTGTTTTATGTCTGCATCTTTTACACATAAAATGAGTCATTTAAAATTTATATTGGAATCAGGAGTGAGTAGGGATGCAGCTTAATGAATTTTATAAATGACTAACAGGTTGTTCCAACATTATATTAAGTACAAGCCATCTTTTTCTTATTTAAAATATTAAAAAATATTTATACCAAAACATGCTGTTCTTTCTTTCTTTCTTTCTTTCTTTCTTTCTTTCTTTCTTTCTTTCTTTCTTCTTTCTTTCTTTCTTTTTCTCTTCTTTCTTTCTTTCATTCTTCCTTCCTTTTATTCTTCCTTCCTTTGCTTCTTTGTTCCTTCCCTCCTTCCCTCCCTCCCTCCCTCCCTCCTTCCCTCCTTCCCTTCTCATACTTGCTGGCAGTATAAGCAGCTTGCAGTTACCTTGGGGAGTGGGTCACGCACCTGGCACGGCCTGGTCCCTCCGTGTCCCCCACTCTCCTCCAGACGCCCCTTCCTTCCCCACTCCCGTTCTTGGGGGCAGGTGGTGTGGACGCTGGGGTGTCAGGTCCTGGTGCGGCGCGTGCTCGCCTGCTGCCCGCCTCCCTCTCCCCTCGCCCGCGCCGCCCAGGCCTCTGCCGTTTGCCAGTCCGTCCCTTTCTGCTTCTCTCCACCCTTCAGCGGGCTCCTTGTACGTGGCCAGACTCTCTTTCACGTGTGCTTTGAAATCCCAACCTCTATCGAGTCTCAACTTTTACCTGTATTCATAGCAGACACTGAGCTTCTCTAATCCAAACAATCTAAATGAAGTGCGCCAAAGTACGATTCCTCAGTGAGAAGTCCCACATCTGCCCCCCGTGACGCCCACACATGGACACGCTAAAAATACTGTATCAAATGACCTGCAGGATGCGGATATAAAAGGTACAGGAAACAAAATGAATTCTCTCTTTACACGTGGGTCTCATCCTGGCCCCGCGTTCTGTGCACACACGTCTTCCAGATGTCCCGGCCGGAGCCTGGGCTCCCGGAGCCCGAACCCAGCCCCGCGGGGCGCCTGCGCGCGAGCAGCGTGGAGCTGGGGGCCGTAGCGTGGGCCCAAGACCGCGCGCCCAGAGGTGGGG
>PVIC010003733.1:0-67110 GCA_004025085.1 Thryonomys swinderianus | reverse complement strand
GTATCAGACAAAGGGCTATTATCGACAATATATAAAGAACTCAAACAGATCAGCCTCCCCAAGTTTAAAGACCCAATTCAAAAATGGGCAACTGAAATGGACACTTCTCAGAGGCAGAAATCAAAGCAGCCAAGAAACATATGAAGAAATGCTCAACATCTCTGGTCATTCGAGAGATGCAAATGAAAACAACATTGAGATTCCATCTCACTCCACAAAGAATGGCTGCGATCACAAAGTCAACCAACGATTTCTTTATATTAAGAGCTGGAATGTTTTTCCTGGAAATGGCTAAGTAGTAAATATTTTAGATTTTGGAAGCAGTAAAGTCTTTGCCACAGCTATTTAATTCTGTTATTGTAGTACCAAGGCCACCAGAAACTATATGCTATCATGTCGATGTAGAAAAACTCACAAAGGCTCACGTGTTACAGACTTAAATACTAGTATGTTGTACTATGGGAGATATAGGGCCTTGTTGGAGGAAGTTAGTTCACTGAGGGTATTTACTTTTTGGACATGTTGGGACGCTGGCCCCCTCCTCTGTCCCAGCTTCCGGCTGGTGTGAAATAAGCAGTACTTGACTATGATGTGTTGCCTCATGACAGGCCCTCCCACTGGGCCCAGCTGACCTTGCACTGAAACTTCTGAAACTTTGAGTGAAAATAAACTTGTCTTCTTTATGGCTATTTTAGATATTTTGTCGTGATGATGGAAAACGTATCAGAACAGAAAATTGGTATCAGAAGTGGGATTGTTTCTGTGGTTCCCCTAATAGTGTGGTTCAGAAACATTTGTAACTGATTCATGGGAAGGATTTGGAAAGGCCTGGAGGAGTATGTTAACAAAAAACTTTAACATGCTTTATGTGGAAGTTAGTGTATGATACTGGCAAGTGCTCAGAAGACCAGATGCTAATAGAAATGTTGGCAGTAAAGATGTTCTCATGAAGCCTCAGATGGGAATAAAGTCTTTACAGGGAATTGAACCAGAGATCATCCTTCTTACACCTTGGTAAGGAATCTGAGTGCCTTGTCCATGCTGTTGAACTTTCTGGGGGGCTGAGTTTAAAGGTGACAAGTTAACTCATGTAGTGAAAGAATTTTTAAGGCAACACACTGTTCATACAGTAGTATGATTATCTGCTGCTTTTAGCCAGATTTATAGTAAGAATAGGAAACAAAGTTTTAGAGTAAAAGGATTTGAAATGCTTGGAGCATGGCCAGAAAGGGAGGACATTAAAGGTCTTGTCGAGGAGGATGCAGATGCTAAAGAGATTAGTACAATTAAAAAGAAGGTGAGTATTTTACATTGGGAAAATGGGAAAGATGCTTTGAGCACATCAAGGAGTTGATAGAATCCTATCTTTGCCAGCATCAAAGCCAAATTTACAGAATGTAAATTTGTTTTAAAGACTTTAATCTGAGAAGACTATCTTGCTCACACAGCAATGGTAGAGAATTATTTTTTGAGATTCATTCTTGTTTTAATCTGTTGAGGCACTTAGAGGCTGCAACAGCCATGATTCAAATAGGTCCTAGTATGATCACACTAGCAGCAGATCTAAGTGTCTTCCAAATGACACTAGATTAGCAGGTGTGCAGAAATGCAAGAGTGATGGGATATGGAAGCTTCCCACCCAGGATTTCAAAGGACATTCTGGGAGGTCAGGTAATGTGTGGCAAGTGGGAGTCCCTTTGAGCAGCCTCCGACAGTGCAGTATTTGAAGGTATGAATAAAGCCTAAGTTGCAATGAGAATCCCAGGATGTTAGAGGTGTCAGGAATGTAGAATATCTGCTATCTCATATTACTAATGATAGCATTGATAGTTCCACCTGAGTTTTTAGGTCTTTATTTCCTCTGTATACATTTAAACTATGGATTTTGCTATTTTGATTTTGTTACCCTCCATACGTATTAGTCATGTTTTTTAATCTTCTAGCTTGCTTTTGAGAAAAATAACTTTTGAAATTTCAAAATCATAATTTTTTAACAGATGCCAACTTTTAGCTTTGAAGGAAGTATATCTATCTGTAAATAAATAACGATTTTGTCTTTTTTTTATACATGCCACAAAGAAGCACTAACTTGTAAAGTATTTTTCATTAAGTGACTTTTTAAATTTTATAATCAAATTCATGGAGGGATATTCAATAATTTTAGGGGAGGCATATTTTTTCATTCGTCCTAAAATGTATTTTAAATGGCTTTTATATAAAGCAAACAAAATGTTGACCATTAATTTGACCTTAAAATTCATATGTACAATGTTCAGACTACAGAATCCCACTTGTCATAAATGGAATACTGTGATGATCTTGGCTTCTCTATGGAGCTGTCTTCTCTCTGGTACTCTGAAGATCACTTTGATCATCCCTTACTGTCAACTTAATCTTTCAACTCAGAGATGAACCCCACACGACCTGAAACCCTTTTAAGGCAATAAGTTGGGATATGTGTTTCTCACTTCATTTGCTTCTCATCTCTCAAGCTTGTTTTTCCGTAACTGTCTTATAAATAGTGTCCTTAAAACCATTATTTTATTTTAGGCTAAATCTAAGATAATTTTGATGAAGATAAAAGTCTGAAATAAATTATTGAAATTATTTTCTTACACATTTATGCATTTTGTTTGTTTGCAATAAACCAATCTGTTACATAATTATAACGTTAACTAAAACAGTGGTTATTTTTTGCAGTCTGACTATCCTGTTCAAGAAAGTATGTTCAGCAACCTGAAAGTGTATAGTGTGCACACTTTTCATGAATATAAAATTGGAGTTACCTTGAAAATATTATGTGATAATATTATATCAGTGAATATGATTATACTCATTTGCTGTTAATTTATTTCTATACCATCATGCAAACATTTGTCAAACAGATGTTCTCTTGCCTTCCTACCATTTATTTGAGGTCAGCACACATTTCCGTCCTTGACCAAATACCTCATTGGATAATTTTATGTGTGCAGTAATTGGCAGATGAAGTTGTTTTTTAAAATGTATTTTTCATCTTAAGTTCCATTTTTCTCTTGAAGTTTATTTTATATACTTTGCATTCTATATGGCTCCTTAATACATGGAACATGGTTTCATGTATAACAAGATTTAATATCCTTATTCATTAAACTGCATTCCTCTATTAGTTCTTGAGATTAACATAATACACATCGGGAATCATAGTCTCCTGCTTCTTTTATATCTGGGAATTCTTTTAATGGATGTTAAGTCCATTAATTTTTTTAATGGACTTTTAAATTATCATCCAGTCTAGAAAATTTTCAGATTTCTTTTTTTCTACTTCCTTTTCTTTCTTCCTTTTTTTTTTTTTTTTTTTTTTTTTTTTTTTTTTTTTTTTTTTTTTTTTTTTTTTTTTTTTTTTTTTTTTTTAAACTTTAAGTACTTGTATATTGGCTGTTTGAAGTTGCCCTGTATGGTACTGGTAATCTGTTGTTTTGACCTATTTTTGATCCTTTTTCCAGTTTGATTTAAGTAGTTTCTGTTATGTTTTAAAACTTTCATATCTGTACTATCTCAGTGCAGAGATAGGCTGCTATAACCTTTTCTTATTTTTTCCAAATTGCAGATACAGTTTTCAGTTATAGAAGTTATATTTAGCTCTATTTTACAGCTTCCTTTTCCTGTATTTTTAATATTTTGCTTTTCTATAACTTTTGAGTAGCTGAACACAATTATAATATTTATTTTAAAGTCCTTTGTATTTTAATATGTTAGTTTTTATTACTCACTTTTCCTTTTATAATGCATTATGTTTTCTGCTTTATCATGTTTGTTGATTTTTTATTAATTACAAACATCAAAATTTTTGCCTTACTGAATACTAAATGTTTTGGAAATCTTATCAATATTTTTGATATTTTTTTTAAGAATCTTGTTAGCCAGAAACTATTTGATCCATTGAGGACTTTACAAATTGTATGCAGGAATAATGAATATATTTAGTGTAGGGCTAATTCTTCCCTACAATTAAGACAAAATCATTCTCAGTACTTCACGAAATATCCTGAAATTACAAGGTTTTCTAGTCTTGCTCTTTGATACCATTATTCTTTCCAAAGCCATGTACATCAAGCACCATTTCCACTAATCTATCTGAATCTTTACCTACTGTGAGTTTTCTGACATATGTGTGTTGATTACTTGCTGCCGTGATAAATGGGATACTGTGATGATCTTGGCTTCTCTGTGGAGCTGTCTTCTCTGTCGTACTCTGAAGATCACTTTGATAGTCCCATACTTCTCATCTTAATCTTTCAATTCAGAGATGAAACCCACATGACCTGAAACCCTTTTAAGGCAGTAAGTTGGGATATGTATGTTTCTTACTTCATTTGCTTCTGTCAGGCTTCTTCTTCCTTAACTATCTCAAAAATAGTGTCCTTAAAACCATTATTTTATATAGTTTGTCTACTTTTTAAATTGTTCTAAATTGAAAGGTAAATATAGTCTTTGTATTAACAGTAAAGCAGAATTGAAAATTCTCAGGCAGTATAGACATAATTTAGTGCTCAACCTAATTCAATGGAATATATGAGTATCAATGCTATTACATAAGCATCTTTTATGTTATATTGTAATCCGGCTTGGTCCAGTTACTGCGCTGTCTCCGTAATCCGATGGCCTCCGGAGGGTGAGTGGTGACACAGAATTAATATAGCAACCTAGCCACTGTGTTGTTAGGGACCTTCTTTATTAATTACCATTTCACAGAGGTTACCGGCATTCACATAGGGTATCTTGGGATGTGATTGGATGAGAGGGTGAGCGCAGTGTTCACGACGGGATATGATTGGATGCAAGGGTAAAAGCAGCATTTAGCAATGTATGATTGGTGTGTGTCACCTGCATCACCTATGTCACCTGCGTCTGTGCAGTTGCTATGGTTTCTTAAAGGGGTGGCCTCTTTTTGTGCACCAGGAAAGAGAGAGACTAAGAAGGGTTTGGCCACATTATATAACTTGTTCATTAGCACTTTTTACTATGATGAAATATTCCAGAGAGGCAGAATAGAATGGCACATGGTAAGACTCTTAGGTGTGGTCTCTTTCTAGAAAAATCAATTTAAATAACTATCCCTTCAAAATGTACCTCCAAGAAATCTAAATAAACCAATGTCAGGCTACAATATTTCATTTTACCACAATAATAAGAAAAACTGTGGTAGCTATGATAGTGCCATCCTATAATCCCAGCACTCTAGGAGGTTATAAGCAGGAGGACCATGAGTTCAAATCTAGCCTGGATAACTTAGTGACACAGTGAAATCCTGTTGGATAAAACAAAACAAGATGAAAAACTCTTTACCTGGTGAAAGAGGGTATTAAGCACAGAACTTTACCTTGGATCTCCAGACTGTCTCACTGCTGGGCCCAGCTTCAGAAGCCCTCCCAGCAGGCAGGCTTCAGGCCAGGGACAGCTACACTCAGCCTCTCCTATGCCATAGCACTGTGTCTGTCCCATTTGCAGACAAATTCAGCATGTAAAGATCAGAAAGGTCTCTATTTTCTTACATACACAGGCATATAGGCACAATCACAAGGATTAAGGACAGTGTGGAAACCGTGTCATTACTGAATAATCAATATGAAGTGCCAGTGAAGAAATGGAGATGCATAGTTCACATAACAGTTAATGAATAAAGGTCTCATGGAAGCCCAGAAAATCTCAAGAAAGCAGGAAGAAATAATTTAATGAGAAATTGAAATAAATGTAGGAAGTTTATGGGATTTATGGACCAGTATGAAGAAGCAAACATTTGAGTAATAGGATTTTTAAAAGAAAATGAAACAACCACATTTGGGTTGTTTCCAAGATTTAGCTATTACCAAGTGAAGTGCTATGAACCTAAGTGTTCATATATTGCTGTGGTATTATGCTTTTTAATTCTTCTAGAAATCTGCTCAGCATTGAAACAGCAAGGACAAATGGGATTTCTAATTCTAGTTTTTTTTTTTTAGGAATCTCCACACCGAGCTCCACAGTGGTTGCACCAGTTTACATTCCCATCAACAGTGGAGAGGGGTTCCTTTCCTCCACAGCTCCACAAGCATTTTTTGTTGATTGATTTCATGATAGCAGCCATTCTTTCTGGATTGAGGTGGAATCTCAGTGTTGTTTTCATTTGCATCTCTCAAATGATCAGTGATGTTGAACATTTGTTCATTTTTTTTTTTTATTTTGCTGCTTTTACTTCTTCATCTGAGCAATGCCTGTTCATTTCAGATGCACATTTTTACACTGGGCTTTTAACTATGGGGGGTCAAATTGTTTAAAGTTTTTTATATGTTCTAGATAATAGGTCTTTATCTGAGAAACAGGTGGTAAAAGTGTTTTTGCACCTTATGGATTGTCTCTTAACCCTATTGGTGGTTTCTCTTGTTGACCAGAAGCTTTTTAATAGGAAGAAATACCAGTTGTTGATTATTTGTGCTAATGCATGAGTGACTGAAGTTTTGCTCATGAAGTTTTTTCCTATGCCAATTTCTTCAAGATTTCAACCTAGCCTCTCTTCTAGTAGGTTTAGGGTTTCTGCTTTGATTAATATTTAATATTTAGATCTTTAATGCATTTTGATGTTAGTTTAGTACACAGTGAGAGATATGGGTCTAGTTTTAATCTTTAGCAAGTTGAGACCCAGGTTTTCCAGCACCATTTATTAAAAAGGCTATCTTTCCACCAATGAGGATATTTGGGTCCTTTGTTGAAGATGAGGTGGAGGAGTATACCTGCAGTTATTTCTGTGTCTTCTAATCTTTTCCATTGATCATCAAGTCTGTTTCTTTGCCAGCACCATGCTGTTTTTATCCCAGTAGCTTTGTAGTACAGTTTCAAATTGGGGATTGTGGTACTTTCATAAAAAGATGATTGTAGTTGTTTTATAAAATAGAGTAATACTCAGCCATAAACATAAACTCGAGACATTTATAGATAAGTAGATACACATTGAGACCATATATTTAAGTGAAATAAATAGATCACATATGTGTCAATACTGAGTAATTTTTCTGGTCTGAGAAACTGAAAGTGTGAGTGAGAATCATAATGTACAAAAGTTGTTATAAAATAGGAAGAAAATGTCCAAGAGAGAAGGAAACTAAGGAGGAAAGTAAAATAAATGAATAGGGGTGAAAGGGTTGATGGATGTATCTTAATGTTGTTTATACTATATGTTAAGGTAGAGTGATGACATTAGATGTTTTGAGTGACGATTGGTGTGGGTATACATTTGTAAGGACTTGCTGTTGTTTTAATGCTTAATGTGTCCATAATTTTAAAAAATAATTAGAATTGCATACATAAAAAGTCCAGTTTAATATCTAGAATATAATAGGTTTTCCTTAAGTGGAAATACAACAAATTTCCTTTTTTTCTATAACATCATAAAATGGCAGAAATTGAATTCAGAGGTAAATTTAAAAAGATAGCCTAAAACTTTCCAAAGACAAATAACAATGCAGGTAGAAGAAATTGAAGTCTCTAAACATTATCAATCCAAATAAGATCACCTTTCAAATCCATTATACTTAAATGATTAAAAGTCAAAGAGGGAGGGGATCCTAAATGTTATAGAAGAGAAAAAAAAGCATATGAAATGTCTTTTAATGTAGCTAGCCAAAACAGCAGAAGCTTCATAAGCCAGTGAACAATAGATTGATAAGGGCTGGAGATTTAGCTCAAGTGGTACCATGCCAACCTTGGATGCACAAGGGCCTGAGTTTAATCCCCAGTACTGCAACAACAACAACAACAACACCCGAATAGATTGATAATAGTCAAAGTGTGGAAGGAAAAGAAAATAAATTGCTAGCAAAAAATTCTACACCCTGTGAAGCCATCCTTCTAAATCAAAGAGATAAAGACTCTTCTGGACAAAGAAAATCTGATTTCTTCCCCTTCAGGCACATCTGACAAAAAATACTAAAGATATTTTCTAAGCTGAAATAAAAGAATGCAAAGAGGTAAACAAAATCATGTGAAAATATAAAACTGGTAATAATACAAGGTCAAATTCAGAGTTCTCTTAATACTCTAGAGTATTAGAGTAATGGTTGGTTGTAAGTTTATCTTTGGTATGAAGGCTAGAAGAAAAAGTAATAATAATTTAAGACGTTGGAAATATAAGAAGATATGAATTGTGACATAAAGCCTCAAATGATGTAAAGGGTTAATATTCTTGTGATCAAAATCAATAACCTGCTTTAAGATGTTTTATGTTAAACTTATGGGATCCACAAATCAAAAATAGTAAGTTTGGATTTCTTTTAAATTAGAATCTGAGTTATATACTTTCCATAAGTGCTTAGAAGCAGGTTCTTTTACAGTGCCTCATATTTGGATCATGGCCCTCTGTGGACTTTTTTCTTAATTTTCAAATGTAGGCATTTTCTTATTGACTGAGGATTCACATGCCTTTGCTCCACCACTAAACATGATGACCATTATATAAAATTTATATCTCACTATCAGCTTTATTCTTGACCATATTCTTCATAGAGCTAGTTGACTTATGCTTCTAACTTGTACCAGCATTATTTGTTGAATTATGTGTCTCTCTGCCTAATTTTGTGGTACTCTAAAAGTGATAACTGAATTGCACTGATCATCTTTTTATCCTGAAGGGGAGCTTTATAGAAGGTGGCAGATTAGAAGAGTTTGCCTTCTGGGTAACAAAGTTGAACCAATGAATCAAGCTACTCAGAGCCTTCCTAACTAGTATGTTATAATTTTCTTTATTGTTTAAACTAGCTGCTGTAGCAGTGATGACAAAGCGGTTTAGAGACGAGCCCCCAAACTGCAACAGCAAGCCCACTTATTTATCACAAAGTGCCCACACTGCAATCATACCTGAATACTGTGATTTTGGTTTAGAAAAATTACGTATACATTAACATCGTTTGTTTTAAGTGAAAAAATTTAAGTTCATGCTGTAGTTTTTGCACTTTGATGAAGAGGTTTCTGCTACATATAGTTGAATGTATCCTAAGAAGCTGGAAATTCAGTTTCTATACATCAAAGTACTAGTTTTGTCTTCTCTCTTTGTCACTTATGTATAAGTTTTTTCTTTATTAATTTTTGGTTTACATAAGTTTATTTTTCAGGTTGGCATTTCTTTGGAAGTGTGTATGTAAACCACACTGCCTGAGTTATGTTTATGGACAATATATGTTTTGTCAATATATATTGAAATATATATTCAATCTCAAAAAAGTTATTGAATGAGCTAATGGATTTTTTAAAAATGACCCATTACTTTATACTAAGTATAACAGAATCATTTAAGAATACACATAGAATGAAAACAAAGGACTGGAAAAATACAGTCTATGTAAATATAGATGGGAAGAGAGCAGAATTGTTGTGGTTATGTCTGATAAATTCAACTTTAAGCTGAAAACTGAAAGATCAGTGTATGCTAATGAAAGAGTTGGTTCAGCAAAATGACATCAGATTTGAAAATATACGGAGCCAACATTGGAGCAACTAAATATATGCGACAACTGTGAAGAGTCCTGAAAGGAAAAATAGGCTGCCATGCAGTTCTAGGGATCCCAGCATCTCACTGTGAGCAGTGGGCAGATCATTCAGCCAGGATCAGCAAGGAAACCCCCGACAGGAACTCCTTCCAGGTCCAGTGTACTTAGGAGACCTACACGGAGTGTTTTCTCTGACATCTCAAGAGTGGACTTCCTTCTGAGCCCCACGTGCAACGTTCTCCAGGATTAAGCATGTTAGCTTGTACAGCAAGTTTGAAGACATTTAAAAGGACTGAAATTATTCTTGCTCAGGTTAAATATGTTTTTGCGTACATAAGAGAGGAGGCAGAATAAGTTTGTGGGGCCAATTTAGTATTACTTACATATTATCCATTACTCAATTTTATGCATTTTGTTCCTGTTTTGGAACATTTCACATTTTCTCTCTGTACTCCAGATACTGTATTTTCTGCGAAGCTCTTTCACAATTATTTTCCCTATCGAAATACAATCAATGTGCAGACACATATTTCTAATCACCTACAAGTATAGGTGTAGAGTTTCCTTAAAAATTCTATGTAATATAATGTACCTTATAGTATTTGGCCAAAAGGCACAGGATCTCTGTACTTGTGGCTTCCAAAAAATTCACTTTAGGGCCGGAGATTTAGCTCAGTGGTTCTGGCACCTGCCATGCAAGCGTAAGGCCCTGAGTTCGATCCCCGGTAACCACATACAATGCTGGATGTGGTGACTCACACCCACCAGCAATCAATACCACATACCACAGTGCCGGGTGTGGTGGCTCATGCCTGTCATCTCAGCACTCAGGAGGCAGAGGCAGGAGGATTGCTGAGTTTGAGGCTTGTCTGGGCTACATAGTGAGCTCAGGGCCAGCCTGAACTACAAAACGAGACCCTGTCTCAAAAAAAAAATTTTTTTTTTCACTTAAAAAAAATCTTGTAATGCTGATATAGGTGCCTTGCAGATAGCATTGGCATCTGTTGTTTACACACTAATGAGTTTGATGTAAAATAAAATGTTGATAATTTACTAAAATGCATTGATGGTGCTGATTTAAGATGCTTCAAATTGAGATTTTTTGAGTTTGTAACTATGCAAGAAAAATACGTATTCAGTACAAACTGTGGTTTCATTTTTGAGTTTTGAGCTTTCCTGGGCTACAGTGCATGGTATGTTGCTCTGTCCCATGCTGGGGATCTGTCATGAGCTGCAGATGTATGGGCACAAAGTGGAATAACTGGCTCTCCATACTCTACTGTGTTGCTAAATTGTGATGTTTGGGGGATTGGATGTGTTAAATGCATTTTTTGCTTACAACATTATAAACCTAGATCTGGCTTATCAGAAAGTAACCACCTTGTAGTTGGAGGAGTATTTGTATAAATAACGTGTACAAACAGTGTAATTTTGAAGAACCATCTACCTAACTTGTAACTTGCTTCTTGGATGATTTATATTCTTTGATAGTATCCTCAAAGATGAAAAAATAGATAAATTAATATGTGTTAAAATAACACTGGCAAGACAAATTGATATATATTTATCATTTAGGTCATTTGTAACTTTTGATTTTAAAATTTGTTACAGATGACAGATGTTAATTAAGATATTCATAGATATTTGTTATACTTAAGATTGTTGTGGTACACACTATAACAGTGGCAAAGTTCTCATAAGAGATTACTTTATGAAATAATTTGAAGAAAAGTTTGCGAGTTTTAAAAAATGTTCTTAAAGTTTTTTCTTGATTGTGTAAATGTGAAGTTTTGATTTTAGCACTTTTATTTCTCGTATAAGGCTCTGAAACAGTGTACTGAAATGAAACATTTGTACTGATATTATAAAACATTTACTTTTTACTTATTTGAATCCAAAGAACTGTTTAGATCTCTTATATGGCTAGTATTTGTCTGTGGTGCTGGGGATTGAAACCAGGGCTTGGTACATGTAATACAAGCACTGTGTTAGAAGCTACAGTCCAGCCTAGCTTGTATGGTTAATATTTGAATGTGAGATGGTGTTTTTCTTATTTACTACCTTATTGTTAAAAGTCATTATTTCTCAACCTAGCAATATTTCTGGTATTGTACTTTGTGAAGATTCATAAATGAGCTTTTAAGCATTTACTCTGAATTTCAATGATAGCTTATAATTTAATTAGTTTCTATTCATTATTAGCATTGTGAGTTGTCTTTCATGACATTTAAAGTGTTCTTCAGTGAAGTGATTCAATATTAGATGTGTGTTCTTTTTTACTTTATAAAGTACTGTTTATTAAGTTAAAGTAATTCTTATTAATAGAATCCATATAATTCATAAATAGTTGAAGTAAGATGAAAGTTTTTCTAAAACTTTTTCTAATTCTTGAGATAAACCAGTCCTTTGATCTGCTTAGTAATTGGCTGGTTTCATCATTTATTAGGTTTCCTTCATACTTCTTTTGAAAGGAGATGTTTTGAAGATGCTGGGCCTAATTCACCCAATTTATTTTTCTATACACATATGTAGATAATTTTGAAGGGCCTATTGTGTGGATTCAAAGAATCTCTCTGGCCTATCTACTGATTCAAAATTCTTTATTTGATAATTACCAGAACTTTCATTTTGACTCTATTTCCTTCCACTTTGGTGGGCATTAAGCAATGCATTATTTGGGTAAGTACTTAAGCTTCACAAATTAACTTTCCTCTTAGTCAAATAAACAGAGTGTTTCCCCTCATACCAGCAGTCCTAGCTTTCTTCTCTCCCCATCCTGTGAACATGGACTCTGGAATAGGGGAAAGCATTAAACATGAAAGGAATACTATGTTCAATATTAGTTACACTCTTTTAATTAATGTATCTCTCCTGAGAAACAAGTGGAAAAAATCACATTTGAAAATATAAAAAATTAATTGGAATTCATCTGGGGCCAGGAATATATTCAATGGCTGGTAGACAAATCTAAAGCATGTGTAGAACTGGATGTAGAAGACAGAGGAGGCTCCGAGGATCCCTTTCCAAACCCTGCGAGCCAGAAGTTGTGCCCACCCACAGTCAGGAAGTGAGCCACATGTTAAATGTTTAAGTGCTTTGCCCATGTGCTTGTGTAAAACTGCTACCTTTTATTCAAGTGAAGTTAGCTATTCTTCTTTGGAGAGTAGAAGGAAAAACCTGTATCTTTTTTATGTATAAAAAGAATTGTTCAAAATGTCCTCTTAAGAGGAAATACTTTTACCATAATTTAAGTAAATTAGTGAACAGTGCAAAATTGATATAGCTATCAGCACACCTATTAAACTCAATATACATGAAATGTTTTGCTATATTGCAATGGATGTTAACCTGTCCAGTCTGTATATTTATTTTCTTAGTATGAACAGGTATATTTCTCCTCATTTACCACAATAACAGTAAAACTTTGCTCCAATTATATACACTTTACTGATTTAAAAAGTAAAATAATTGATTTTTGTACCAGCGATCCTCCCCACATATCAAAAAATATATATGTAGTAGTTGTTAACTTGTGGAAGTTAAAGCCAGGAACATAGCTCAGCAGTACAGTGCCTGACTGGCAAGCATGAGGCCCTTAGTTTGATTGCTAGTACAGAAAATAAAATTGTAGAAGTTAGAAATTAGTAGCACCAGATAAAGTATGTTTGTAAGTATCATGATGTTGGCCTAGGGATTTATCTCAGTGGTACCTCACCTGTCAGGCTCAAGGTCTGGAGTTTGATTCTTGGTATGAGTTAAAAAAAATACTCATAGTACTAGGGACAACACCTACACAAGATTGTTAACTGTTTTTTTGTGTCACCAAAGCTCGTAAGAGAGAATTTTGAGCTGCATCCTACTTCTTTACACTTATAGTTTGTTAAACTGATCAGACATTCGCAAACGTCAGTGTTTGTACTTGTATCTCCTTAGAATTGGAGCGTCAACTGGCCTGGTGCCCAGCAAATAGTAAATGTTCACAATCAGGACCTGTAACCTTACCTGTACATCCTGCTCCTTCATGTCTTCCAATTTCCCCATAATTTTAGGTACCTGATCATAGGGAATAACATAGATAGGATCATTAGATATATTACAGCTTGTTTAGGACTTATTTTTTATTTGCCATATCTTTGATTTTTTTCTTATTTGATAGAGTTCTTTTTAGTTTATTAGTATCGGTATGTAGTTCATAATGTTCACAGTGTTCTAAGAAGTTGGTACATGTACATAACACATCTTATTTCCTTTTCTCAGCCTCTCTTCATTCACTCCCTGCTCCTCTAGCCATCACCTGATCGCCTCCCTTCTTTACATGTTTTTAGCACATAACATTTAGATCCCTCATATGGAGTTGGTACACATACATAACGCACCCCAATCCCTTGACCCTTCCTTCCTTCTATCTCTGACCCCCTTCCCCTTCGAGAACGATCTATCTCCCTACTTCCTGTTGTCTGCCTTTTATTTTGCCATTTATTTTTACTCTGGTTTCTCACATGAGAGAAGCAATTCACTGTCCAAGCTTGTGGTGTGTAGCGAAGAGCTTTGGCCTACTGAGATCTTTAAGTGCCACAAAGTTTTCTGTTTGTGTCAGTGAGCTAATGCTATATCCCACAGATTGACATCAGCATGAAAACCTTCTGGTCCCCTTGTAGGGATTTCACAAATTTGTAAGAATTCTAGAAACCATAGTCCATTTTCTTCGTTTCTTCCTAGATACTTTTATCATAATATATGTGTCTAAGAAAAGCTTTGCTGTGACCGGTGAGCTGAAGAATTAGGACCGTGCAATGGGGATGGGGCATCAGCACATAAGCACATTTTTCTAGATGAGAACAGTCAGGGTTATGTTTATAACCTTAAAAGGAAAAGGAGAAAACGCTGAAATGGAGCGCTGGACAGGAAGCACAAGCCTCTGCTCTTGTGAGAAAGTGAGCAAAGTGCACTTTGTCCCCTCGCTGATCCCCTTGAGAGGGGCCTCGGTCTCTGGCAGGCAGTTTCCCTTGGGGTGTCTTGCCTGTGTGGAGCTGTCACCGCATGGTGTCACTTCTTGTCCAGCATATATTCCCTTTCCTTCTTAGGCATCAAATATCCACAAAGGCTATATTTGCACAAAAAGGTGGTCATTTTCCACAAATTCCTTCCCCACTTTGAAGCGTTCTTTTTAAATTTGTTGGGAAAACTTGCTTTAAACAAGACATGACTCTGAACTTCTCTTAGCTCCCCAGTCAGGTTGTCCATATTGGGCACTGTCACACTCCGGGGGACCCTGCTCACGAGAACGACCAGGAACTTGATGCCCAGGGGCATTTCATGGTGTCCCGGGAACACAGGCAATTATGCACTTTTAAAAATTAGATAGTTACTTTGAGGCTTTTAACACCATCTTGAGGCAGGCTGCTCATGAATCCAGCCAGCTCTGTGTCACAGTGAGTTATCTTCCGGAAATGTGGGCCAGTCTTCGCCCTGGCTTCTGACCATTACTGGGAATACAATTTCTAAAATGGCCTTCGGTTTGGTCAATTAGCCTTCTCTCCATTGGTAAGCCCCAACAGTCGTGTGGGTCCGGCCGAGCGTTTCGGACTTGTACTATGCAGCCTTTATGGGCCTGATGGGTCCAGCCAGGTGCAGGAGCGGCTGGGAGCCCGTGTGTGTTGTCCCTCCCGCTCACGCTGCCTCCCGATCTGAGGCTTGGCATGTGAGTCAGCGTCTCTTGCACTGGTTTATAGGCATTTAGGGTCCAGTCCCAACACCTGTGTAGGGCGAGCCACACTGAGGACAGGTGCAGTGTTTAGAGTTCAGTTGCGGTTCTGCCGGCCTGGCTGGTGAGGTAGGCAGCTTGCTTTAACTGTCAGCAATACTGTCTCGCAACAGCTAACATTCTAGCGTTATTACATCTTCTACAGGATTCATTGACCTTCCAACTATACAAAGCCTGAAGCACAACTAGAAATTAACATAAATTGATAAAAATAATTAGAACAGTACTTTGAGCCTTTTTCAGGTGAAATTTGAAGGTAATGTCCTGTTTTGTTTAATTTTGCAGGTGCATTTTCTTGATTTTGAACTAGGACCTCTCAGTCAGAAAATGGAGAGCCTAATGTGGATTAGAAAATTTGCACCAGAAGTGAAAAAAAGAAATATTTTGTTATATGGCCTTCTAATAAATTACTCACAGGTATGTAAAATGGTGATCCATGAAGAGTGTATATTCTGTAGGTTATAATTTTCATACTAGGAAACTGTTAAAAGCAAAGAATATTAATGGAGAGGAAAATTCGTAATCTGTTCATGTGCTGTAAGAAGTAGAACCTCTGGACTCTCTGAAAAATAAAATCCCAAACTTTTAAGAAAAAGTTGTAAATTAGCAAATGTCTTATACTGGACAGCCCACTTAGATTTGCCAGTTTTAGTTAATAAAATTCAGAACACCTAGCGAAAGTTGAACTTCAGATAAACAATATTTTTTGTTTTCCAAGTGTAGTGTTTAACAGGCAGCCCTAAAGCCTACAAATCATAGCCAGTGATATCCCAGATCACTCACATCTCGTAGGTTCATAATACTAGCATTCCAGTCTTTTTCTCTTCTAAAATGTTGTAAGTACTTGAAATCAATGCCTGAAGTTCAGAATATGAAGGATTGTAGGGCTAGACTTTATTGTTAATCTTTTAGTAGCAGCATGTTAATTAACTTGAAGACAAAATGAATTAGCATTATAGATTCTCTGTGTAGAGAAATACTATTGAAAACTGAGACTGGAGAATCTGGCAGGGAAGTTGGATGTACCCTGTGTATATAGACAGCTTTCACATACTTGTGACTACTTTAGTTCCTTTGAATGTACCACAGAGGAGCCCTAGGAAGTTGCCTTTTTAGAGGTCTGCTATCAAGGTGACAGTACTGACTACCCAAGGAATAACGAGCATTTATAATTATATATGGGTCATGAATAACTGATTCTGTATGAAATTACTAAAGGTGCATGATTAGCCCATGGCTTACATTTTTCAAGAACGTGAATTATAATTAAATATACAGACTGCCTTTTAACCAGTTCTATGCTTTTAACTTTGTGACTGTTTCCTTTGCCTCCAAAACATGGAAGAATGACATGTGTTTATTTATGAAGGACAGGATAAATTTTAGTGGCCTTAGGGTAATGAAATGTTGATGCAACAGAGGCTGTTGAAGTCAGGACAATCAGGGGCCCAGGGCATAGAAGCAGTTGGCCAAGGATGGACAACTGGCAGGGAAAGGGTAAGATCTCAGCACTAAATCCTAGGTTAGGAATATTTCCTCTTCAGCAGATTACCATTGTTGATTATGCTGCACATAATATGATGGGGAAAATAAATAATCCTCTTTATGTTAAGCAAGGGAATTGTGGTTGGATACTACACATGCCACACTGTGCAGATGTAAAATCAAGTGTATTCACCAGGCATGGTGGTGCCTATTTTTTTTGGTTTTTTTTGAGACAGGGTCTCGCTTTGTAGTTCAGGCTGGCCCTCAGCTCACTATGTAGCTCAGGCAAGCCTGAAACTCAGCAATCCTCCTGCCTCTGCCTCCTGAGTGCTGGGATGACAGGCGTGAGCCACCTCGCCCGGCACTGTGGTATGTGGTATTTATTGCTGGTGGGCGTGAGTCACCACGCCCAGCATTGTATATGGTTACAGAGATTGAACTCAGGGCCTTGCACTTACAAGGCAGTCGCTGGAACCACTGAGCTAAACCTCCGGTCCAATGGTGGTGCCTGTTTTTAACCTCAGCAATCTGGGAAGCTGAGGGAGCAGGAACATCAGTACAAGTTCGTTCTAGGCAACTTAGTGAGATCCTATCTCAAAATAAATTGTGAAGGGCTTGTGTTTAATCCTCAGTATTGCAAAGTTAATTGATTAAGGCAAATCTCAAAAGCAGAGAAATGGAAACAACATATGTATAATCTTTGGAACTCTCTTGGTTCCCAGTTTAGACCAGGCATAAGCATATTAGCTGACTTTGTGGTAGAAAATAGGGTTGCTAAATATAATACTGAATGCCTAGTTAAATTTAAATTTCAAATAAACTCTGAGTGATTTTCAATATTAAATATGTCCAAATGTCACATGGAACATGTACAGCCTGTGTTCTTATCTGTTAGATCTTACAAGTAGAACTTCTGTTTACTGTACATTGAAAGCCCACAAATTAAATGATATTGGTTTGTGCTTTCCATGGTGCTGTGAAATAGAACTTTTTGTAGTTTTCATACATTGGACTTTGATTCCAAAATCTAATCTTTTTCTGTGGTTGCTCTTAGCAAGTTTTTCCAAGACATTATTGTGTATCTCTCTTGAGTTTCTAATCAGACAGGGTCTCGCTTTATAGTTCAGGCTGTCCCTGAGCTCACTGTGTAGCCCAGGCAAGTCTCAAACTCAGCAATCCTCCTGCCTCTGCCTCCCGAGTGCTGAGATTACAGGCTTAAGCCACCAACCCTGGCACCATTTTTAAAATATATGTCATCAGGTGTTGCTACTTTAGAAAGGTTTTCAATATTTTTTATAGTTCCATCTTGGAAGAGAGTATGTATTGAATTGATCTCAAAGTGTGTGCTATATGCATGGTTCTTCTGGATTGAGGAAGATCTGCTTTTTTCTGTACATGATATTTCTGATACTATAGATAGTCTTTTTCTGGCTATACTTTATTGTCTGATTTACATGATGTTTATAATTAAATAAAATTAGTTAAGCTTTTAAAAAACTTCACAACATACCACTCTTCATTTGTGTTTATGTAGGCTTCTTTTATACTCATGCTTGATGAATTTAAAAACATTAGTATTATTCTGTTTCATCTTAATATTTGTGATTTATGATATAATATAGTTATAATTACTTGTTTCATATTCCTTACAAATTTATTGTCTATGTATGCACTTTCAGACAATAACTGATCAGAAAAAGGACATAGGTTGATCTCTATTTTAATTTCTATACATTTCCTACAATGTTATGAATGATCAATAATCATTCTTTGATAATTCATCTAAAGATAGTTCTCATTCATTTCTCTATCTTTTCTTTAATTATATTACAAGAAATTCTACCAAAAACTTGCTTGAACAGGAATATACCCCATAAGTATATATTTTCCTTGTCATAGAGGCTTTTTACTAAATTATGAAATATATTTTTATTCCTTAGCCATGTTGATACAAGCAAGCACTTACTAACTTCTTCCTAAATTGATTTTAAAATACTTAAAACAAATTTTAAAAAATCACTTAAATGAATCTTTTGGATAATTTAAACTTAGACTATGGATCATGTTATTAGGTTGGCTGTTTACATGTAAAGTTTTCTGAATTTATTTTTCAATGTGTGTTTTCCTATGTTGCAAATGAACTAGAAAAGATTTTAAATTTATGCTGTAGCCTAGATGTTTGTTATAAAGTTTGCCACACAGTTTGTTGGGTGATTAAAATCAGCTTCTATCCTTCTTTCTAAAGTAACCATGCAAATATAACCATAGAAAATTAAAGTAAGATTTTATAGTTTAATCCATATAAAATTTCTTGGTCCTATTAAGTATTTAAATGTATGCATAAAACACTACTCTTTATTTATCATTTTTTAATCAAAGACTTCCACCTAAGTCATTGAGCTTCATGATATAAAATTATACTAGAAAAACATTTTTTAATAATTGAAAATTATGCTGGTATGAGTAGTAAATTTATAGAGATATACTATTTCTGGCAGGAATGTTTCAAGTCAACCACTTTTCATACTTAATTTGTTTGAAAGCTAAAGTATTTTATAATGGCTTTTTTAGTGCAGATATTTGCAAGTATACCTTTTTCAATAAATTTCTCATGCAAATTCTTGTGACAATAAAATTTTAAAGTGTATAAAATTTATAAATTTATATGTGCATTGTACATGCTCAGGAATTTCAAGATGCAATTATGGATCCTCAAGGTTACAGAGTTTTCTGTAACTATCACAACTCATTGTTTATTCTGCTGAATTAGTGTTTATGCCTTTCTATGTTGAAAAACTATCTGCATAACCTTGGGCAAGTAAAATGAGCTTTCTGTTCCCAGATTCTCCATTTTTTCCAGACTTCAGATCTTCCACTTTGACCTCAGCCCCAGAGGGGAGACAGGGACTCTGGGAGGTGCTGAGGTGGGGGAAGCTCGTGCATCTGTCTTGGACACATGTTAGTGTTACAACCTGAGCTGGATTTTTCTTAGTGTGTGATTTCAAATTTCACCTGCATTATTACTTTAGGTCACTGAGAAATCATTCATTATAACTAATACAGTTTAGTATAGTTTAGAGAAAGAACTTTTTAAAAGACATAATAAAAATGGTAGAAGACAACAAGAAGGGAATTATGATGCACCCAAAGAAAGGTGAAAAAAATATTAAACATATCAACCTAGCAGTGTGACCATTTAGGATCTTTTATTCTTTCTCTTTACTTCCTTCTGTACTCTCATTCTACTGACAAAAGAAACAAGACTTTTTAAAGCAGTGTTTGACTTGTGAGCATATCCACAGGGTAGGGACATTGGAATAATCGTACCAGTTGACAGCAACAGAAATCAAGCTCAGAGGGCCAGGGGACTTCACTGCACTTTCTCTCTCATTTTTTACCTTTCTCCTTCCCACTGCTGCCCATGTGGAAGGCATAAAGAGAAGAAATGAAATGTATTTTTTGTATAGCAATTTACTATTTGTAAAGTACTTACAAGAGTCACCACATAAACCTCCAAAACAGTTTATGGAATTATGAAATGAAATTTTTTGTAACAATAGTGAATTTGCGTGAAGTTATATAAATTGATCTTATATCACAGAGTATAACAGATCACTCTGCTTGAGGTCAGTACTATCATTTTTCTCTATTGTCTGAGATTTGAAGCTTTTGTGTAGGCTGTGTAGGCACCCGGAAAACGTTCTCAGCTGTGAATGTGCTTATAATTATCCAAGCGAACTCATAATGGAAGCTTAGGAAATGCAATTGGTGCAAGAAACCGTGAGCTTAGAGATGGAATTTGTAGACAAGACCCATGTTTCTATCCCAAATGCTCCCCCAGTCATCCTGTTCCTTCTCAGTGTGCGACTCACCCTTCAAGTGTGCATGACTGTTTCTAGACCAGTTACATGTATGTACAAAGAAGTAGAAGAAAAAGAAAAAAGACTAAAAAAAATGATTATCTTGAGAGAGGTTAGACTTTGTTTTCTGAAATTAGCTGTTAGCTGGAATTTAACTGGTAATTATTTACTAAACACGATCCTTTCCATGACACGGAATTGTGTGGCAGGCCCTGCAAACGTGTGGCACCAAGTCTGTTTACAGTCACCCGGGCCGTCCTGCCCAGGGCACTCAGACTTTTTGATGTGGAAATGTTTATGAGACTAAATGTTTTTCACTTTCAATATTGTTTTGGCTTTCAGAGCTTAGTCACTTGGAGGAAATTTGGAAGGTTATAAAATACAATGTCTTTAAACTGTTTAAGTTTGAAAACAAAATTGTTTTCAGGGATTTTGGTAAGCTCACTTGGTAGACTCATTAAAGACCACGAGGAAGAGTTTACTTAGACATATTTAAATACTTAGACATGTTTTAATAAAAGCAGCAACATTTTTATGAACTAAGAGATGATAGTAGTATCAATAAATAATGTATATATTAAAATATTTTTGAAACGTTGGAATAGAGAATTGGGAGATTATTTGAAGTTCACCCTATTTTCTGCTATCTTCTGTTTTGCTCTTTATTTATATGTATATGTATTTTGAGTTTCTCATATAACACAAACTGTGCAGTATTTGAGCTGTTCATTGGCAAATGTTTGCAACTAGAGGACATCATGTTAAGAGAAATAAGTCAGATATACAAGTTTAAGTTTAAATCAAGCATTCTTACCTGGCAAAGACATAAAGACCTGAGGCTTAGCCCATTCCACAATGTTTTAGTTTCATGTGGCTCTACCAAAAAGTTTGCAGTTTGAATTTACTCTCAAGTATTTATACTTGTTCTCAGTTCAGTCATGCAGCTCCTTTGCTGAGAGCCAAGGGTCTGTTTTAGCTACACTCAGAGCTGAGCAATAAGCTAAAGCACAGATTTCAGACCTGGTTTTAGTCTGAGTGGAGTTCTCAGCTTGGAACAAGGGGCTAAAATTCCATGCATCTTATATGCAATTAAGAAGAGTGGAACGTATATGTATATTTTTGAAATTCTGTTTCTATCACATTTTTATGAAGAGTTAGCCAGAGATGTAAAGGCAGGGGAGGCAGTGGCTTTAGAGGAGCTGAGATGGCGAGGGAAAGACCACTGCCTGCCCTGCCCAGTCACCGGGTATCAGGCAGCTTCCCTGTGCTGTGGCAGAAGATCCCATGGGGGCTGTTGTGCCTCAGCATCCCATAGCACCATACTCAGGAGGCTTTCCAGAAGCTATGAGAGAAGACCAGCATGTGAGATGAAAGACATGATCTCAAATTAGTGAATTATAAGTTGCCCATTTTGTCCACCTAGTATATAAAGCATTTTTCAGCTCAAATATAGTTAAAGCCCTTCAGTATAAAAGGACAAATACTGCGAAAGCATTGAAAGTAGTGTGAAATAATACAAAGAAGTGGTTATTGCTGCATCTTTCAGTAGATTTAGGACAGAATATTAGCAAATACAGGAAAAGTAGAGATTTGCATGAGAGAAAAAGTAAAAGTAACTTATTTTTAAATTATTTATTACTGATTTTTAAATTTTATATGATGTCATCATTTTCCCACATAAAATAAGGAACTGTTTTGGCACTATATTCTCTCCTTTATATTACAAATACAGCATTATTTAATAAAGAATGCAAACATTTGTAGGTAGGCGATGTTATTTCAGTTCATATTAGGGAAGCCAGTATTACAAAGTAATTGCTGTAAAGTGGTGAAAGTTGAGGTGGCTTACATTAAAAACTTCATAATCCAGAAGGTGTTGTGTCTCAGAGGTTTGGGAAGCATTTCCAGAAAACAGATACTAGTAAGTCAAGAGTTATAGAAAAACAAATAAGCCCATGACTGTGATACCTGGAGCTCTGTTTGTCGTCTTGGGGAAGATCTGTCTGTGGACCCAAAGCTGATTAGGTACTGTGTTTTTCTTTAAACTGCCCAAAGCAATTCTGCTATGTCACCAACATTAAAGATAAATTAAACTGGGATTTAATTGGAGCTTTCATCTGATTTTTTAATATTTTGAGTAGTGAAACAGGAAAAGAAATAGTCATGAATTGTGGGCTTAAAGAACAAACTAAGTAATTCTGGAAAATTGAGAGTTTTCAAACATACCTGACATAATTTTAGTGACTGGAAATAAAATGTATCTGTACTGATAGTAGCAGTTTCATGTAGAATTTCCTTAATAACATTGAATAAAGAAGCTATTCTTGGGCCAGAGATTTAGCTCAGTGGTTCTGGTGCCTGCCTTGCAAACCTAAATTCTCGAGTTGAATGTCTGGTAACCACATACCACAATGCCAGGTGTGGTGACTCACACCCTCCAGCAATCAGTACCACACCCCACAATGCTAGGCGTGATGGATCACACCTGTAACCCCAGCACCCAGGAGGCAGAGGCAGGAGGATTGCTTAGTTCCAGGCTTGCGTGGGCTACATAGAAAGCTCAGGGCCAGGCTGGACTATAAAGTGAGACCCTGTCTCAAAAAACAAACAAACACAAAAAAAAGCACTGTTCTTCTCTATTTCCATTTTACAGAGCACTAAATGCCCCAATTCAGACACAGCTGTACAGAAAACTCTAAAAACTACAGTTTTAACTGCATTGCAGAGTAAGCATCGTGCGCAGGTTGGAGGCCTTGAAAGTATAAATCGGAGTGGGAAGTGAACTGGGCAGGAGAAGCTAAAGTAACTTATGATTTGACATTCTAAGTTAATAGCGGTGAGACTATACTTTAGAGCATCTGTGGCTTCTTGAATATTAAATACTTTGTGTAATATTGATCAGAGGTCAGTGATTTCCAATGAGAGGAACTGTGTTTGCCCAGGGTTCATTTTCCAAGAAGAGCTGAGAAATTTCCTATGCAAATTTTTCACTTTCTGCTTGAAATAGTACTTCAGAAATGTTTGTAGAGTCAGAACTTGTCATCGTCTCTGAGAAATGGATCAACATTCCTGATTATGATCAAACTGGGAACATTAAGGAAACTTCTCCACTGAGAATAGACAAGAAATGAGTAATGTTTGGCTTATAGATTTGTATATAGAAAATGGTGAAGTTTATTAGTTTGACATCCACCTCATTAGTTACTTTTGACAATTAGTAAGGTGATATGTTTTAATTAACCTTCAGTTTCCTCTTACTGAATGGAGAATGGCAATTATATGCTAACGCTATTAGGAAATAATTTGTTTTAATAACAAACATCTACAGTAATTCCTTTATTATACATACATTTTAATGGGAAGAAAAAACCATAGATATTTGACAAAGATGCTTTCATGATTATTATTGCTTCTATTATTGTTTACAGTTCGCAGTCACTAAATCATTCTATAAAATGATCTGTTTTACTAATCAGTAAAAATATCACTAAAATAGAGGGAAATAGTGTTTAAGAAGTGGACAAAGCAATTGATCATATTTTAAAATTGCATACTATTTGTACTTGTTTGCTTTTAAAAACATCATTCACATTTTTAATTTATAGCCTAAACACTTCCAAATTGTAATGTAAAGATGTGCACCAAAGATTTTACATGTGGACAAATCTTTCAAAGGAAGTGTTCAGAAATATAAGGAAATAGATTTTTTTTTCTGCTGCCAAAAACTCATGGTATTCATTAAAAGTATTTCAGTTAAGATAACAAAGAAAATTTTTTTTTTTGAGACAGGATCTCGCTTTTTATAGTTCAGGCTGGCCCTGAGCTCACTATGTAGCCCAGGCAAGCCTCGAACTCGGCAATCCTCCTGTCTCTGCCTCCCGAGTGCTGGGATTTCAGTTTTTGAGAGAGGGTCTCGCTTTGTAGTTCAGGCTGGCCCTGAGCTCACTGTGTAGCCTATGCAAGCCGCGAACTCAGCAATTCTCCTGTCTCTGCCTCCCCAGTGCTGGGATTACAGGTGTGAGCCACCATGCCCGGCAAAATTTAGTTTTAATTCATAGCCTTTCACACTGGAATTGAGGCCACGTGATATGCGTTGAAATATGGACTACTACACTAATCCAGGGGCTACCTATTGTTACATTATTATAGTCAATTTTCTGGTTTTGACCAACCTTGTCCTCCATTGTTAATACTGCACAAAACTTGTTTTTGCTTCTATAATGGGGGAATGCTATTCAGAAAAGATGCCACTCACCAAATATTGAGATAAAGAATTATTTTGATATGAACACATATGATTTTAAAATATGCACATATTGTACATTTAGATTTTTTTCTAGTGAGAGGGGACATTTCTTTTTTCTCTGCTGGTCACATGCCTTAGATTCTGTCTAGATCTGTTGGGTTTTGAATTTTAAGTAAGAATAGTAAGTTTTGGTGTATGTGCTAGGACTTTAACTGTGCCATATTCTTCACCACTTTAATTCTTTCATCCCTTTGTTAAATTTCTGGCTCTATTTTTAAGCTATTTTGATGCAATTAAAGGATTTAGCCTCATCAGGGAGGGTGGTCTTGTTTTTCAATTTAAGAAAGCCCAGCATTAACACAAATTTAGTTATATTTCTCTCACCCTTGTAAGGAGAAACAAACTAAAGCCCTAGATAAGAGGTTGTCACGATCTTATGTAGTTCAGTTATGTGCTGTGGAGACATGATTAAGAATAGTCCCTAAATCTAACTTTTTATATGAAAATGGTTATGTAAGTTTTCTAAGATATGCTGTTCCTGCAACAGAGATTGAAGGTCACCCTGACAAAGCTTTCTGAACTTTGGTAGGAATTTCAAAAATGAAGGCGTGACATTTACTTGGAAATTTATCAGTGTAAGCAGCTCCATAAAGATAATTGGTGGGAAAGGGCCTTCGTAATTTTATCAGGTGACCTGGTCAGTTGCTTTGGTTTGCGTTTGTCCACCAAAGTTCATCTGTTGGAAACTTGAAGCCCAGTACTACAATGTTGTGAAGTCAGAGCCTCAAGAGGTGATTAGATAGTGAGATCTCTGGCTTCACACCTGGGTGGGACAGTGCCGGTTGTGGACAGGACATTTGGCACCTCTCCTGCCCTGTCCTCTGTGGAGCCCTTGGGCGATGCGTATTGCGGCCAGAAGGCTTTGGCAGATCCATTCCTTGATCTGGGACTTCCCAACCTCCGGAACCGTGAGACAGACTGCTGCTTGTCATGACATAACTGTCCACAGATGGTGCCCTGCTTGCCTGGTAAGCACAGGGTTCTGAGTTCAATCCTCAGTACGACAAGGGAAAAGAAAAAAGAGTGTAACTGTTTTGTGGTATTGTGTTATGGCAGGACAGAGTGGACTAAGACACTGGCATAGTTTTGAGCTTCATTCGTATTTTCTGAGGTTGTGCCTCTTACACAATTGTATTGTTCAGATTCCCGTCACTGAGACAAGAATACCTAAGAAATCATCCTAGTGAGAAAAATACCTCTCAAAGGAGAACATGTTTATTTTCAGTCGTGCGTTGAGAGGTTCTAGTCCCTGGTCCTTTGAGTCTGCTGTAGCATGTTATGAGGAGAGCGTCGGTGGTGAGCACGTGACAGACCAAAGCTGCTCATCTGTGGAGGCCAGGGAGAGGGACGGTGGAGAGGAAACGGAGGCTGGGACAATATGGATCCTTTTGAAGATCATACCCAGGGCACCTAGTCCCTCTTACTAGCCCCTCTTTATCAGACAGTTTATGAATTCCAGCTTTATTTCCTGACACAATTACTGTGATCCATGTAGGCGTTAACCACTCCTAACGTATAACCACACCAGCCAACTCTATGGAAGAGAATAAAGGTAGGGCATGTTCCTCAAAGAAATTTGTTTTTTCTCTTTGTTTTAATCATTTTCTTGTTGCAGGGACAAAATACCTGACACCTATAAATTAAAGGAAGGAGAGTCTATTTTAGTTGACAGTTTGTAGAGGTTTTAGTCCACAGTTGGCTGTGTCTAAGCAGGACAACATCACAGAGGGCTGTGGCAGAGCAGATAAAGTCCATGGCATGGCACACGAGAGGGAGGCCAACTTTACTTTCCTTTTCATGCCATCCAGGCTGCAAGCCTGTGAGTTGACACCACCCACACCTTCATTAAATCCAAAACTCACACCCAAAACTATGCTAAGCCAGTAGTGGACAGGTATTGCACATCCACGATTCGGTATCACCACACTCATGACCCAGTCCATCCCAGGAGCCTCTCCAGGGAGTGTGTGAGGCTTTGGGAGGCACCTAGTTACAAATGACAGCACCATTCTCTGTAAAAGCAGACGACACACGTGCAACACACCTGAGCAGTTTGTCAGGAGCTGGTCATTATTTGGGCCAGCTCTCCATTCTACTAAACAAGTTAAAATAAGTAGATGTATGTCTCCATTAGACATACACTCTGGATGCTTGCTTAATAACTTGTTACAAAATTACAGAATATCAGATTTTCATGGACCTTAAAATGCAGCTAAATACTGAACTACTGTCAACTCTAGCTATTTTTAACCATTCGTGAAATGCACTGTAAATTGTACACAGTGGTATCCGGGTTCACTGTGGTATCTGTTTGCAGTTTGGTTTGCAAACAGATGAGTTTGGGTAACTTTTTTTATTATTATTTTCAAATTGTATTGGAAGACAAAATCCAGGGCTGTTTTTCCCACACAAAGGCAAATGTGGACAACTTTTCCAAAATCACAAAACAGATTGAGTTTGTGAACCAAGGTACCATGTACTACCAACAGTAGATCTACAGCTTGCGATATACTTTGCTAAAGATAATTTGCCTCTATAATGGTAACACCTATTTGTCTCACTGCATAGGCAAGGAAGGAAAGGATAGGTTACATCACAAACGTCATTCATTAGTTTTATTTAACTGGAAGAAAATGGGCTAAAAGTTATCAGTCTACCGTAACTTTCAGCCTTGTCAAAACTATCATTTTCCATTAAAAACACCGCTTTTATGTGCTTACTCTGGTTTATCATAATGCTTGGCTTTGTTTTTGTACTTTTAATCCATATAAGTTTATTGGCAGATATCCTCCAACCGGTGTTGAATGTGCACTGATTCTACTCTGCTCTGCCTTGGGTGCACCCCCGCACCTCGTCCCGCTTTCTCCAGGGCAGTTTAACCCAGAATGTAAACCCTAAGCAGGCAGCCTGTTCTTGTTTTCTCTTAGTTTGGTCCACTTTCTGATTTCTAGCATGTAGAATAGAGGCTGGTATGTGGTAGGCCCTCAATAATAGTATGTGGAGTGAGTGATATATAATGTTCAGAAATGAACAAATACTTGAGTGTTTCATGACTATTAGAATGGGCAGTAGTATACTCACCTATCTTACAGAAAGTACTGTGTTTCTCTGTTTGCTCATAGTTAGCCTGTTGTATTCCTGAACTTAGGTAAAATGTCAACAGGATGGCAATGAAACCATATATTTATTTTGTTATGCATTGAATTAATACAGCAGTAAAGAAGTCTAACTTATAGAAAACAGAATATCTCATAAACATGGGTGCAAATTGGTTGATCCCAAAGATTCAGGCATTAGTTTATTTTTTCTGATGATAATGAACATGTGATTCCAGACCTTTACACTGAGCGGTAGCCCCACCCCTTCTTCCTGTTTTTTGAGATGGTCTTCCTAAGTTGCTTAACTGCACAGACTGTGCTTGACACTGTGCTCTTTCTGCCTTTCATTTAAACATTCAACTATAACAATTCCCCACATATTTTAATTGAAGAACATAAATAATGATTTCATTTCAATGGTTGGTGAAAGATGTGTAGTGAAATTCAGCATCAGATTATGATAACACTTAAAGGAAACTAAAGGTAGATTTAAAAATTTTAAATTGATGATATTGTGTATGAACAATATAAAGCAACCCCAGTCTTAATGTGTCAGGACATTGTATTTAAGTAGGAAAGAACAGCCATGTCACCAGTTCTGATCAGCCTGGTACTGGGTACTCTGAATAGCACAATAAGAGAAAAAGTAAAGGATTGGAAAGTAAAATCAGATCTGTCATTATCTGCTAATAGTATTGTCTACATAGAAACCTTGAAAAGGCCCAGACAAAATTTTAAAATCTCAAAAGTGATACATATAGAATCAACACACTGAAATTTTTATTTCAACATAAACACAACAAATACTCTATTTTCAAAACTTCAAATACTGTATTTCCTTAAAACTACCGTCAGGATGAGGGTATGTGTTTCCTTGATCTCTCCTCTGAGCATACATGACAAATGATTGTTACTTTGTTTACTTTGCAGTGAATTTTATTTCTTCGTGTGTCTAAATGTTCGTTGTAATTATTCACCTGTAGTTTTAGACTGCTCAAAGGTTTTTAAAAATGCTTAGATGTGAAAAAAACATAAATGAACAAAAATACACCTTTATATTAAAAATTGTCAGCACTAACCCTCCCTGCGGTGAACAGTGACACAATAACAGGGTTTAATATCTGTGCACGAGACGCTTCTGCTTCAGGCCTCTGCACGCTTTGTCACCGCGTGCCTTGTCTGGAGGTTCACCTTGTTGCTCAAGGGAATAGGTGCCAATTTATGAATCTTTCACAAGATGAGTCATTTAAATAAAAAGCTTTGTGACTGTATTTTGTCTTTTTTGGAAACAAATCCTAATTAATTATTTATTTTTTTACTGACACAAATTTTCTTTTTGTTTTTCTTTGAATGTTTATTGGTACATTTATATGCACATCACAATTACACTCAACACTGAGAACTTGTACCAGTATATGACGTGACTTAATCCTCATTTTCCCCTTCCCCTGCGCACCCTACCTCCCCCAAGCCTTGTTTCCTTTTCTTTACCATCAATTTTTCCCCTCATTATTTACCCCTAAAACCCATTTGCCTTTGAATATTTACTATTTCACAATATCTATCATGCATTCTAGAACTCGCTTACATCCTCGGTTTCTCATACCAGGGAAGAGACATGATATTTACACAATAGATGTAAATCCTAATTAATTTTTGAGAAATTTTAAGGCATGTGGTTGCTGCAGCTTTGTGTGCTACTTAGAAATCAAATGAGGAGGTAACTTATATTTAAATTTTGGTGTCTTTGTGTCAAATAATTGTAGAAATTATTAAATAATTTAATTTTTTAGGAGTATAGACACCATGAAGAAAATTGTTCAGGGGAAATGTGGAATATTTCCAGATGCTTATTATAAATACAACAATTATTACTAGATAATAATAATAATAATAATAGTTGATTATTACTTTATCCCCTGCTCTTAATTTGAAGAAACTTCTTTTTCTTTTGTTATTTTCTGTGCTGGAGATCAAACTCTGGGCCAACACATCATAAATAGGCTTTCTATCTCTAAGTTACACCCCAAGTCCATAAGAAACATTCTTTGAAATGCTGTATAGCTCAGAGTTTGGCCATTAACATCCCAATTTCTATCGTAAGAGAATATTTTCCCAAGATGCTAAATATTTAACAGTTTCTAGTTATGCTGCATGAGTTTAACTGCTAATATGATGAAAAGCAAGTCACTTAGTGAGTATGCAAGTTTAAACAATTTTCATCTTACACAAGGCCTCTGTGTGGTGGTAGAAATCGATTTATTTGTAGAAAAGCAATAATATCCACAGTACGAGAGCCACTTCTTCTCAAAGTTTCCACATTTCAAGATGCTAGCTCTGGAACATGTTAGAGTGGAATGTCGAGCTCCATGAAAATGACAAAATCTGGAAGCCAGAAACAGTAACAGTGAATCTGCCACAATGACTTCTCTCACCAGCACAAAAATGTTTCAGCAAGTGAGTGAGAAATCTTTACTGACTTTTTTTTCAAAAGTTAATTTATGGCTTGGGCATATGTTTAGAAGACACACAAGTTCTACATGGAAATGTAAGAGAACTTTAGTGGCATGGTAATAAATATGATTTTAGTTTGCTTAAATAGAATTAACATTTTTTTTTTTTTTGAGACAGGGTCTCGCTTTGTGGTTCAGGCTGGCCGTGAGCTCACTATGTAGCCCAGGCAAGCCTTGAACTCAGCAATCCTCCAGTCTCTGCCTCCCAAGTGCTGGGATTACAGGCATGAGCCACCACGCCCGGCAATATTTTCTTTTTTTGGTGGGAAGCTCATAGTACAGAGTTAAAACAGAATCATTAAAAAGCACACATGGTCATGTGGGTGTTTATAGAATTATTTAAAATTTCAGGGCATTAAATGTTATTTTATTCTAATGTATATATATTATTAGAAAATTTTATCTTTTAGTGGTAACCTTGATTTTAAAAGATCACTGGGCATTTTTATGCAAATCAGAAGTGCAATAACTACTGTCCAATATAAAGCCAGACATGAGTTAGAGCAGTGAAAACAGATTAGATTCAGTAACCACTTGACAAAAGGTGAAAGAGCTGATGTCCATTCATTTTTACACAGAGGTTACTGTGCATTTTGAAGGAAGAATGCAGTGCAGATAGGGAGAGGGCAGCCCTCAATTGAAAGACTATAAAGGATTGGTTAGTGTAAATGTGATTAGGACAGTTCTGCACGGCAGCTGGGAGCTAAAGACATTATGGTTCTGTTTTCCAGTGGAGGAAAGAGAGTGGGGCCGTGTCCCTTCCTGATGATTGCATTTCATAGGAATGGCTTTCGGGTCTCTGAGAATGACTTTGGAGAGCTGTAGAGCCGTATGTATATCTCAGAGGGACAGAGAAAGGATTTACAATTGTGTGACCTTTTTAGTAAAGCTCTAAGAAAGGGAGGTCAGGGGATTATCTATGGGAGTGGGCTGGAACAAATAACAAATTGTCCTGGCAGCCTTGAGCTTTCTCAGGCAACAGCTGAAGAAGGTCTGGAGTCATACAAGGGACACGGCCCTTTGTTGCTCCGAGTCTTGCTGGAGTTTGGTTTTCTCTTGAATGCAGTGGTTTGGGCAGAGTTGTTACGTGTTGGGAGTTCTGTGGTTCTCATGTTATACAAAACTCAGATGAAAAGACTAATTTCACAGTAGAAAAGAGGATATTACTTATTTGACGTAAAGTTGCAAATAAAATATTCTTTCTTGAAGTGTAAATTTTCAAAACCTGGTTTGTACATAAAAATATGAAGGATGTGTGTTTCCTTTTAAGATTTTTTTTTTTTGTAACCATTGTACACAGTGGAACGCCTCCTGGCACCACAGCCCCCTAACCCAGTCCCAGGCTCCATGCTAACAGGAGCGTCTGTTATTGCCAGGTGTGTGCTTTGGTTTCATAACTAGGTTTTCCTTTTTGCCCCGGAGGATTCTTAGACACACAATGGTGCATTCATGATGTAGGTGTGTCTTGCTGATCGTGTTTACCTTATTTGTCTGACCTGGGTTTAGGTAGATTTTGCTTTATAATTTTTTGGAAAGGTTTTTTTCCCAACACTTTGTTAGATGAACAAAGATGCCTGTTGTGTCTAACTAGAGCATGATTGTCATCATTTGAATAATCAGCAAGGTTTTGTTATTGTTGAATAAAATAATATATATCATCAGGTTACCTGAAGGCATTTTACTATGGAAATTGCAGCAAAATTTAAAGAGTGATCAAGTTGGCTTCACTGTGTTTTCTGCTCAGGAAAAATGAAAGAAAGACTCATTATTATTTTTGTGTGACTGGAAAGTTCAGTGTGATGGGTGCACTGATGTTTGAGGACAGCTGGTGTGTTTTGGACTATGATAGCTGTGAGCTTGGTCAAGTTCTTTCTCGACACTCAGGTCTGGGGTTATATCTCTATCTCTGAAGTTCAGTCTGCCATGTTATCATGAACTGTGCTAAATGCCCATGAGTTACAGTGTCCTTTCTGTCATCCTAGTATTGTTAGATAGGTCTGTTAACTCAGATTGTATATCTTATTTTCTTTTGCATAGGCCCATCCTAGTACAGCTACTAAGTAAAGGGCATATGTTAAAAAGCAGTGAGTGTGAGAAAATAATGAGTATTTTTTGAGTATCCTTCACTTAATAGTTTCTAGTTATGCAGCAGCATGAATTTAATCCCTAATATGATGAAAAAGCAAGTCACATAGTGAGTATGCAAGTTTAACCAATTTTCATCTTGCACAAGGGCTCATGTGAGGTGCTATAAATTCATTTGTTTGTTGAAAAAAAATAAGGTCCATAGTAAGAAAAGCCACTTCTCAAAGTTTATGCATTTCAAGTTAATGGCCCTTGAAAGTCCCACGAACTTTCATATAAACTGTGTGATGTGTGCGTGTGTGCGTGCGTGTGTGTGTCCTGGAATTGAACCCAGTGCCTTCACTCCGAGACCCAGTGATAGCTCGCACTTACTTGCTCATTCACTGATTTATGGTGGCCCTGAGGACTGAACCCAGGGCTTTCCTAAGCTACATCCACAGCTCTTTTTTTATTTTGAGACAGGAGCTCCCTAATTGGATAAGTTGCCAGTGCTGGGCTCCAACTTGTGATGCTCCTGCCTTAACCTCCCCAGATGCTGGGTTTACAAAGATGCACCACTGTTCCTTGGTTTTTTTCCCCTTTTGGGACAGGGTCTTTCGTCACTAAGTTGTTCTGTTGGGCTTGAATGTAGAATCCTTCTGCTATACACTCTTACTGATCACCCTGCCCAGTCTTTATCATCACTTCTAAGGGAACAGCCAGAAACATTGCTGAAGCAAATGGTCAGTACCTAAGGTGGAGACTTGAATGTGCGGGTGCGGAGGGAGCTTGGAGAGAAAAGCCTGTAGAGAGTCCTTGAGGAAAGTCATGTGAAGGAAGAAAAGCTTTTTATAATGTAGCATTCCCCTCATTACAGTTGGGTCTGACCTTGACTGTGGCATCACATGGCCTGCATGGCTTGTTTCCTAGATGAACTTTGTAAGTTGCGCTTAGATCAGAAAGAGCTTTAGAGGCAAGAGGTATGGAGTAAGTTAACTGAAAATTTGTGATAAAGAAAAGCCAAATCTCTGGAAATACCTGGTTCTAGGACTGCTCCTCAAAGACCTGGCCTTTCACTGCCAAATTTGTTTTGTGTTGCAGACAGTACCAGGGGGCCATAGCACTGCTTTTCCAGTGCTGCCTGCTTGAATCATCAGCTTATCTTAATCATCTGTACTTCCAGGCATCATTGTGTGGCTTCCTTTGATTTGGAGTAGGCACTTAATTGTATATTATATAGAACACTGTAAACAGTGCTTTTCGTGCTTTAAACATTTTTAAAAAATGTATCTCCAGACTCTGAGTGGGAGTGGGATAATACCTGTAGTGTTGTGAACACCTGTCAGCATAACCTGAGAAGTTGCTTCAACTGCAAACTTCTTCCTTCTAATCTTACATCCAACTGTTTTCAAGATGCCACTTCCCTGAGCGCATCCTTAGAAAGTGTGGTGTTTTTTAAGTGGATTAGGACTAAACACAGTAAACACTCAGTACAGCAACAAGGACAAATAAACATAGATACCCAAGAGCAAAACAGTTTTAAATTCATCATCAGAGTATGATTTTAAAAGTTGGCTCTTCACAAATTCCAGAGAGTGAGTATAGGTCAGACTGCAGCTATTCAGTCATCTTGGCCTTCAGCACCCTTCTTATCTTGAGCCTTAAGCACAGCACACTTTATGCTTGTGTACCTCAATACATTTATCAAGAAACCCTTACTCATGAAGTTAGTACAAACAAATCCAAGATGAGGCAAAAAGTAGATCCAAAGTCAGTTTTCTGTGGCACTCACATTCTTTGGGTAGAGAAACATTTTCCATCAGTTTTTGTCTTTCCTGGGGTCTGTTTGGTGCCTGTTATGGCTCAGATGTCAGATGTTCGTGGAGGTATATACGTTAAGCCTATGGCGGTATTTGGAAGGTTATGGGGGCTGCTAGAAAGAAACGAGGGTTTGATGTGAGATAGAGCTGTAAAATAAACGCTCGCAAAAGAGTCTGTGTGTGCAGAATCTCTGGGGACAGAATAGGAGCATTGTGCTTCATTGAGGATTTCTGCTTCAGCAGAGTGGACTTAATGTCATATAGCTGGAGCAAGAGATAAACACCCCTTGTCTCATCCGCCAGAGAAGAAAGTCCCTGATGTCAGAGTGTTGCGCCTGGAGAAAAGGGACTCAGCCACAGTCCCTCCTCTCACGCGCTCGCCTAAGTGAGGCTTTTTCTAGAGCTCACAGAGAATCCTCCTATCATCTGAGAGCCTCTGGGCCCCTTTCATCACATTAGCACCTTGTCTGCTTGCTAGTTTTACTGTTTTTTTTTTTTTTTGGCATTAGTGAACAGATGTTTAATTCTACATTTAGGTTTAAATGGCCCAATCCTGATAAAAGTTCATCATTGATTATTTTTAGCAAGACCATCCCGTCAGCCAGAGTCAGGGCTGTTTCATTGGAGAAGTTTGGAGTGAAATGATCAGAAGGGTTTAAATGCTTGAAGAGAAGTCAGGCAGGGAATCCCCCACAAGGTGAAGAGGTGTAGCTCAGTGGGTGGGTCCTGCTCACCCCAGAGGTGGAGCCTTGTGTTTCTGTCCTGCATCAGCCTACTCAGTGCTACTTGATTTCTGAAGGTGACACTTACTTTGCTCCTTTAATATTTACGTGTATATGATAATTATCCTCTTTTATATATATGGCACATACACTTGAATGTTTATTCTTTCCTAATCTTCTATGAGCAGCACATTAAAATATAATGCAATATTATCTCAAAATTTACACTTCTTGATTTATGAAGGACTTATTGAGAACATGAGTGCATCACAAATGACAAGCAGTTGTTTATTGAAGCAGACTTATCTTAGAGGAATCTTTTCATACTGCGCTATGTAGAATATTAATTTTACAACTTTTAAATAAGTATTTTGTAGGAAAACCCCCTAATTAACTACAGTTGGGGGATTATTGTATCCTTCAATAGGAGTTAAGTATTTTATAGTCAGTTTTATTTTCATGTACTAGAGACTAAAAATGGAAATTAACATCAAAATGATTTACCACTTTAAGCAGCACAATAAAATATAGGAAACTTAAGAACATTATATAAAAATCTTCACTGTCTCTATACTAAAAACTATAAATTATTGGAGAATCATTAAAGAATACAAAATAAATAGAGGTATATAATATATAATGTTCATGAACTGACTGGATGGCAGTTGACCACTGCTAAACTACGGTTCAGTTCAACTCCAATCAAACTATCAACTGGACTTTATTTTTGAAAATGACAATTCTCAAATTTCTAGGGAAATGTAAAGAGCATAGACTTACTGTAATTTTGAAAAGAATAAAAAATTTGGATGACTCAGACCAACTGATTTGGAGACCTGTTAGGCTATAGAACTATACCTTTATGGAACTGGTAAGAGAAAAGTAAGTAAATGAATTAAAATTATCTAAAAAGAGTGCATTTCCTTGTCTATAACACCATATTGTCATGACTGATGTATAAAGTTAATCACCATGATTATATAAAATCTTGCACAACTGAAGAGAAAGAGAAGGAAAGTTTAAGGAAACATTCCAAGTTGAAGGTCGATGGCTTATAAATTATAAATAAAATATACAGGTTACAGGTATAGCTTTCAGTTGTGTCACTGATATGATTGGTAAATTAGGTTCATGAAATAAATTCTTCCTGGTCGAGAGGAACTTTGATTCTCACACAAATACTAAGCATCCAAGGAGAAGAGATATCATACTCACCCTTGTTACCTTTACCATTTTATGTAGAGGAGTTAAAGTGTGATTGTATAAGATTACAAACAGTGATTGTATTACATTTACTAATGGGAGATCACATGTTTCTTACAAGTGTTGAGTAGGAGAGAATTCATCTATTTTGCTGGAGGGACTTCATGCCTTCTTGATAGATGAAGGGCTTTAAACACTAAGATGACTAAACTTTGTCCAAGATTTAATCATTTATCGCTCACTTTGCCAGGCATCATTTTAAACCCAAAAACCTACCAGCAAACAAATCACAGAAAATCTGTACATGTGTGGTGGAAGACAGAGGGAAGTAATTTTTAAAAAAGCATTCAGCAAGTTGAAGAATAAAGTGTGATAAGTGCTGGGGGATTAAATGGATTAAAGTCATGGGGATAGTGAGAGTCCTTGCGATGGGGGGGGCGTGTTTTGAAGATGCTTGAAGGAGCTAAAGGAAAGAAACTTGCAAGTGTCCACTCCACCAGTGAAAGCACCTAGTGCAAAACCCTAAAGCCAGCTAATTAAGATGAGAGCCATGGTCCTGTGTGTTTTTTCTTTTATAAAATAAACACTGAGCCGACTTTCTCTGCACACTTGATGCTGGACAGTGGAGTTACAACAGTAAAAGTAAACATAGTGCCTAGGAAATTTTTGTTCTATGGAACACTTCACAAATTTGTGTATTATCCTTGCATAATGGTCATGCCACTCTTCTCTGTTTGAGTTTTAATCTATGGGCTGCCAAAGTGGGCACCCAGGAAATTTTTAATTCCATACTCTCTCACCATCAGAATAGCTGCTAAACCATAAAGCAATCAGCAAAACTTTCAAATATATTTTGCCTTCAGAATTCTTTCTACACAGTGAATTATTTTTGAGTATATGGAAATGATATTATTGATGATTTTGAAGACATTCTTAAATTCATAACTGAGATTATGCACTTTGAAGTGATAAATGCCAAAAGTTTGTCTGGATGCTATAGCCTATAAGTAATGCTGAGTTCATAGGAATCCTTATTTTTATTTTTATTATTTTTTTTTGGCATGTTGGAAAATCCTCTGCTATGGAAATGCTAGACTGGAGTTAATTCTAAGAATTATACTAAAAAATTACTATTTGTAAAGACAAAGGATAACACTGAAATTTTAGCTGGAATAATGACATGATCAGACCTGTGTTTTTTGCATTATTACCTTTCATTACCAGTTAGCTCATGGAAGCCAAACAGAGTAAATGTATTGAGGAATGCTTATTGTCAGCTATAATATGATTCATTTTGTGGCACAGTCATCCAAGCTGTGCCGTACTTAATTCCTTTGTTCTTATTGCTCAAAATATCTTCAAATCCCAGGTTTTTTGCATTACATAAAACAGTTCTTTCAAGTTGGAAATGTCTTATATTAAAGATTAACAATTGAAAATAGCTTTCTTTTAGCATTGCCTGGGCAGCTTCACATGAAATGTGGGGAGCAGTTGAAGCAGGTGTGTGAAGGTGTGTGCACACACTTGCAGACAGATTTCTGGTGAGCGGTCTGTGAGCTGCTTTGACCTCTGTGTTTGGGTAGATGTTCACTGTCATCTTGTGTTTGAAAATATGCTCTTCTGTGTTGGAGCTTCTTAATTTAATCTTGCTAAGGTAGGGGGAATCAGCACATTATTGGCTCAGGATTTTATTATTCATTTATTTGTGTGTTTGTTTGTTTATTTATACAGGGTCTCACTTTTTGTACAGGCTGGCCCTGAGCTCACTATATAGCCCAGGCAAGCCTCAGACTCAGCAATCCTCCTGCCTCTGCCTCCTGAGTGCTGGGATTACAGGTGTAAGCCACAGTGCCCAGTTGCCTTTGGATTTTGATGTTGAATATTAAACTTGCCAACAGAAACGTTCTCACTACTGTTACTTAATATTGAGTGGCTTTAGACTGAGATATTTGCTCATTAAGAAGATTGAGATAGAGACAGAAATCAGTACACTCTGGTTTGATGGGCTAAACCTCTGTTTCTTTGTAAAAGATTTAATTTGAAATCTCCCACATGTTCTGTCTCCTTTTCCTGTGCAATATTGTTTCCTACCCAAAAAGCCATTCTCCTATGGTAATTGTCTTTCTTTGCTTCATTTCTTCACAATAACCAAATACACATTCTTGATAAATTGTCCTATATCATGTTATATTTTGATCTTTGATGTTGCTGTCAGGCAGAATACCAATACGAAATTGTAAGTGTTGTTTAATTCAACTTGTGTGGTACTGGAAATGGTATGAATATTCATTTTTTGGCAGGAATTATGCTTTTGGCTTTGTTGGTGATTTAGATTTTCCGTGCATATGGATGTGTGGTAGCTTCTTTTCAAATATCTAAATGCTCATTTGCAAATGTTTCTCACTTGCCAGATGGTAAATACACAGCCAGAATTTTCCCTACAGTATTTTTGTATGAGTAAAAATCCATATATGTTTTACATTTTTCTTGTTTTTCTCTTATCTCTGTAAATATTAAGTGAAATCAGGCCACAGCAAATTGTTGGTTCTGAGAATCCTCAGCTTCCAGTACTTGTGTTTTTTTTTTTTTTTCAACATTGAGGATGCTTCACTTTCTGGTATACTGGTTGCTAGTGTCATAATCTTAGGCAAACGTGCAGTGCCTGTATTCTAGATCTGATCACCTACATCAGCCACAGGGAAAAAATGGGAAGTACTTAAAGCTGTTTGAGGATTTTGTTTATGTTTGTAACTCCACTCGGACCTCAGGAGATGCAGAATAATGTTGGAACATATCGAATGTTTTCTTGAGGATGGTTACAGTGTGCATGGAAAACTGCTGTACCTTTTATCTTTTTCCTTTCTCTTTATTACTTTTTGGTTATCTTTAATATTATGACTAGAAAAGCTAAAATTATGGGCTGTATGTTTTGGAATTGTGAGGGAAATACTAAAGAGATCTGCATAAGTCCTGGTGCATATTAATCAATTATTGTTTATAAAATAATTTCAATGGAGAAAACTACAGGATACTAATGTTAGCCTATGTTAGCCTATTTACAGCTCTATCTCACATCAAGAAATTATCTTTGTAATGAGGTGGCTCTTTTGAAATAGTTGTGTATAAAAGTCAATGTGATATGGTATAAATTACACTGTTTTTTGAAAACTTGGGTGCGTGGGGAATATTATTCAGTGAAAGGCTGCTGTGTTCCTGCACTGAACATAGGTCTGCAGGTCATCAGAGGTTAGACTTACAATGATACTATCAGGGAATTATTACCATTTTACTGGTAAGAAAACATAAAGAATCTGAGTTTGTTGTTTTCCCAGTCATGCTGCTAGAAGAGGGAGACAGAGTAGAGTAACAGGTCAGTTGGAAATGAGCCTTTAATATCAACAACTGCTCCACCACATGGTATGAAGGAAGTGTATGTTTTCCAGATAACAAGCTGAATATTTCAAGCAATGACTTTGGGTTTGGAACCACATGACTATCATCAATATGAACCCAACACTTTAATGCTAATCTAGTAACAGCAACTTTCCCCTATCCATCTCTTTCTCTCACACTACAAATTTGTCCTAGTTGTTTTTACTGTAAAATAGTACAAAGTAGATTAGCAATTGAAATAATGATTTCATCCAAACTCCTGGATATCTTCCTGGCATTGGTTTAGTTCCTTGTTTGTGTAAGCATGCAGCCTGCAAGGCTCATCTTACTTGCCAGTCTTGAAAGATGTCTTCATTACTTCATTATATCCAGTGCAATTATTTATTTTAACCATGCAAATCTCCAGATTCTCTCTTATGTGATTCTTGCTTTAGGTTCTCTAAATTTTTTCTTCCTCTCATCAAGTTCATGTATCTTCATCAGTTCTTCCCTTCTCAAGAAATTGTGTAATTCACATCCACCCTCTTTCCTAACATGGTAGAATTGTGTGGGTGTCTACCAAATCACAGTCACTTTTTAAAACATAGAACATTAAGTGTTTTCTTCTGCATTTTTTTTTTTTTGAGATAGGTCTTACACTTGTAGTTCAGGCTGGCCCTGAGCTCACTATGTAGCCCAGGCAATCCTCAAACTCAGCAATCCTCCTGCCTCCGCCTCCCAAGTGCTGGGATTACAGGCGTGAGCCACCACACCTGGCACTGTGATATGTGGTATTGATTGCTGGTGGGCATGAGTCACCACGCTCACCATTGTATGTGGTTACTGGGGATCAAACTCAGGAACTTGTTCTTGTGAGGCAGACGCTGGGACCACTAAGCTAAATCTCTGGCCCAGCATTGTATATTTATATTTAACCTAAGATACCTGTGTTTGTGCAAAGCACATCATGGCTGCTTGTTTGTTGAATGAAAGGCTTTGGGTATTTTGAGATTAACAGAAAAATGAAATAGCTAGTATATTTTTAAAATTCAAAAAGGAGAAATAAAACCTGAAAAGGATTAAAGAAAATGTTCCACTTTCCAGTTTCTTCTGTAACGATACTTACAGATGACTGAAATGCTAATAAAATCTTTTGTTTAAATAGGATATTGTAAATGCACTTAATATGGTATAATCCAAACATATTATGAGATTTAATTTTCAGAAACTCCCTAGGAATTTACCTAGAGACAGAGAGTCGTCCTCTCTGCTATGGAAATTAAATGCATGACAGCAGAAGAGAAAGGAAATTACATGATACACGTAAATACTGAGCCCAGTGCTTTTATAGCTAGTAAATTAGGCAGTGTGACAGTGACACTCAAGGAAAGAAAACCCTGTCTTTGCTGTTTTTGTCTGTAAATCTATATGTTATGTTTGAAAATGAACGTCATCTCATACTTTGTTTTTCAATTTTGCTGATAGGAAATTAAGAAGTAGAAGGTTTTCCTTTTCAATGACTTGTTGCAATATCTTCTTTAAGAGATGACCTTACAGACTAAAATCAGACTAAAATTAAAATACCAGATTTTGTCCAGGAGCTTCTTTCATCAGGTTTTCCATACGTGTTAAGGTTGCTGCACCCATGACGATGTGCCTGAGTCCCGTCCTCCTGCTTCCCTCTCCAAGTCCTGCAGATCCTGCTCTGCTGAGAGTACGGGGGACTCCAGGAGCAAGCACATTCTGTTCCTGTTCCTTTTGTTAGAAAACAAAAACTTTAAAACAGTAAAACTGGAAAGTGCCATATCTTGATCCCCAGACTTCTTTGATAGCCTTATCCTTTTTGAGTAGGCTATAATTTTTAACACTTTATTAAAAAGTAATACCTACCTGCCGGGCGTGGTGGCTCACGCCTGTAATCCCAGCACTTGGGAGGCAGAGACAGGAGGATTGCTGAGTTCCAGGCTTGCCTGGGCTACATAGTGAGCTCAGGGCCAGCCTGAACTACAAAGTGAGACCCTGTCTCAAAAAAAAAAAAAAATAATACCTACCTTGACCAACAAACTTTCAACTCCACCTCCCCTTAGGTCATGATTCTATACCAAATTTCCATAGAGTAGATGGCTGATAAAATATAAAAATGTATTCTCACAGTTCCAGAGACTGCATTTCAAGGTCAGGGTGTCATCCTTGGTGGGTTCTGATGGAGTCCATATTAGGAATTCCCAGCCAAGTCTGATTTTCTCTATCCTCATGCTGTGGAAAAGAGCTCTCTGGCCTGTTCTTTCAGAAGTACTGGTCACAGTCACGAGAATTTTGTTCTCATTTCAGAGGTACCACAGAAGGACCCCATTTCTAAATACCGTGACAGTAGGTGAAGTATAGTACATTAGAATTAGGTTATCAACAATAGGTATTTGTGAGAGGGAAGCACATTGAATCCAAAAAAAAACCCTCTAAAGAAAATGACTGCTGGGGCCAAAGATTTAGCTCAGTGTTTCCAGTGCCTGCCTGGCAAGTGCAAGGTCCCTGGTTTGATCCCCGGTAACTACATACAACAATACTGGTGTAGTGACTCACACCCACTAGCAATCAGTACCACATACCACAGTACTGGGCGTGGTGGCTCACACCTGTAATCCCAGCACTGGAGAGGTAGGAGGATTGCTGAGTTCGAGGTTTGCCTGGGTTACATAGTGAGCTCAGGGCCTGGCTGAACTACAAAGTGAGACCTTGTCTCAAAAAAAAAAAAAAAAACGACTGCTGACATTTTAGTAGAAAATAATTTTAGTTCTCCTAGATACATTTATTTCCATTACCATATTTGTGTGTGTGTATGTATGTATGTAAGTATGTAAGTATGTATGTTTATGGGGTTTTATACCCCAGAGGATTTTCCATGCCTGTACATTTAACTCTTTTATTTTGTTATAACTGCTATAAACTATTTCAAGGTCTGTTGATACTGCAGTGCACATTAAAGGATGTGTTTTTGTGCTATCGTGCTCATCTGTGTTTATTTCTTTATAAATGATATATGGGTTTTTTTATAGTTGCTACTTTCTTCATTGCCACTACCAACCTCATTACTGAGACTGCCTTTTCTCTCCTTGTCTGGATTTTTAACACTTTCTGGCTATGTCCTTGGCCATGCATCATTTTTCCTATTAAACTTGAAACCTGGAAGATTTACTTTCACCTGATTTTTTAACCCATCAGGGGAATATAAAATATATATTACAAGTTCTTCTCATGCTGCCATTCTTACTACTCTCCTAATTGTCAACTGACCTTAAAATGAAACTCAGTGATCACCGGAAGCGTGCTTAGTATGTCCAGATTAGGAAGGGCAGAGCAGAAGCCAAGTACAGAACAATGAGCTTTATGTTTTCTTTTCCTACTCCTACTTTTGGTCTCCATTATTAGCTTAATTATAAGACAGCAGCTATAGATTAGAAAAATGACTCAGAAATAATACAGAAACTTTTAAATGGTATATATTTCCTTGAAACACTAGTTTTATTTCAGGTAGTTTATTGGAAATCACTTCACTGACTCTACAGAAATGATTGAATAAACTAATATAGCCTCAATAGTCAGTTTGTAAAAACTGCTAATGGAAGTTATCAGAAATTAGCAAATTTATGTTATGTTAAATAAGTAACAGTCAAAATTGTATAAAAACATATGATTTGGATTGTAAAATCTTAATTGAACCAAGCTTTAGGAAGTTCTCTTTTAATTCTGTTTCCTGAGATATCTCTGTCAGGAAGAAGAAATGAAATAATTATTTCCAAATTATATCTTTTAACTTTTCAAATTCAGACTAACATGGTTGTTGTGTTCATATTAATGTTTAGTGGATGTTCAGGTCCTTTGCTTTTTTTACCCAATAAGATACTTGTTAGGATGTGAAATATCAAGAAAATTTTAAGTTTTGAAGAAAATTATTTTATAAAATATGAAATAATTTAAGATAAAAGAGTTTGAGTATTTTAACCATTGGCTACTAAATTGGACTATTGTATATTATTTATATAACCCATTTATAATATTTTCCTAAATTAGTACTTAGCAATACATTGAAAATTGTAAGCAAGGGAAAATTTAGAGATTGATTTTTTTCTTAGTTGCTTGTTTAATCAACTGTGTTAATTAAATGATACAATAAATGTGGACTTATATACTAGTAATTACTGTCACAAATATGGGGACCATACAACAGCATGATTTTTACATGATTACTGCTCAGGTTGCAAAATTTTATATTTTCTTATTCTCTGGTATGAAGCATTGTAATGTCAAAAAAGTGTGTGCTTTGAAATATTTGTTATATTTCTTTGGTGAATAAAATTATAAAATGCTTTAGGCAACAGTTTTATTAATGGATTTGAAGTAATGAATACCCACCTCACTAATGAGATCCTTAATATCTTATTCTAATGGTTACTCTCTGAGAGTGCATAAGTAGAACGCTGCCAGACCCTGAAGGAATGATTAGACCCAAAGCGTGCTGTAGGCCCTGCAAGCTGCAGAGGTAAATCCCTCCGTTGGCTCACTTTGAGAAGAGAGTCTGACTGAAGTCACGTGATCCACAAAAGTATATCCTCGTCATAGTCTTTATACTAAAAAATGGGAGACTTACCTAATCCTGGGGGGTGGTAGTAAACAGTTGTGATGATTGTTACATCACTGCCATTCACGCTTCTTAGGAACACTTGGAATATTCTGGAAGAGAATGGTGGAAGTATCGTGTTTACCTAATAGGAACCCCTATCATTTATTTATTTAATTATATTTTAATTTGAATATTTATTGGTACATTTTATATATATATATATACATCACGATTATACTCAATATTGACAAGTTGTACCAGTATATGACATGACTCAATTCTTAGTTTTCCCCTTCCCCTACCCACCGTACAACCCCCACCCCTATATGCACAAGATTTGTTTCCTTTTTTTTTTTTTTTTTTGAGACAGGGTCTTGCTTTGTAGTTCAGGATGGCCCTGACCTCACTATGTAGCCCAGGCAAGCCTCGAACTCAGCAATCCTCCTGTCTCTGCCTCCCAAGTGCTGGGATTACAGGTGTGAGCCACCACACCTGGCTTGTTTCCTTTTTTAAAACCATCAAATATTTCCTGCCCCTCCTCATTACTTACCCCTAAACCCCATTTCCCTTTGAATATTTACTGTTTTCACAATATCATGCATTCTAGAACTCATTTATATCTTCATTGTCTCATACCAGAGAAAAGATACGATATTTACACATCTGTGACCTATTGCACTTATGAGTATATCCTGAAAGTACATCCATTTGGGTACAAATGACTCAAACACATCATTCGTTATGGCAGAGTAATACTCCAGTTTATATAAAAAAACACACACACACATCTTCTTTATCTAGTCTAGAGTTGATGGGCACTTGCGTTGTTTCCAAGGTTTAGCCACCATGAACTGAGCTGCTGTAAACATGCGTGCACATATATCACTGTGATATGAATTTTGTAATTTTTTTGTGTATATCCTAGCAGAGCAATAGCAGGGTCAAATAGGACCTCTAATCCTAATTTTTTGTGGAATCTCCACACTGATCTCCATAAAGGTAATGGTTGCTTCAAGGAATGAAGTTAGGAGTACTGCTTCCATTAGATTTTATTAAAGAGTTTAAGAAAGTAGTGGTGTTAATGCTTCTTTGAAAGTTTTATAGAATTTAGCAGTAAAGCCATCAGGACCTGGGTTTTCTTTGTTGGTAGATTTTTTTTACTACATATTTAATTTCACAGATAGATGTTGGGGAATTTATTTCCTCTTTTTTCACCTTTGGAAGTTCATATGTGTCTAGAAATTACCCATTTCTTCAATGTTCTTCATCTTATTTGAGTACAAATTTTCAAAGTACGTGCTTATTATCCTCTGGACTTCCATTAGATTGGTGTTGATTTCCTCCATTTCTAATAAAATGGATTTGAGCCTTTTCCTTCTTTTGTTTGATAAGCTTGACTAGGGGTCTGTCCATTTTATCTTTTTGAAGAACCACCTCTTAGATTTGTTGATTTTTGTATCATTCTCTTAGTCTCCATTGAATTAATTTTTGCTCTGAGCCTTTTAATTTCCTCCTATTTGAGGTTTGGCTTTGTCTTGCTCCTCTTTTTTCTAGTAGCTTGAGGTTCGGCATTAGGTCATTTATTCGAACTTGCTCTGTTTTCCTGGTATAGGCGTTTAATGCTATGAATCTCCCTTGTAGCACTGCTTTCATTGTATCCCATAAATTCCTGTAAATTGTATGGGAATTATCATTTAATGTAAAAACTGTTTAATTTCTTCTGTGACCTATTGGTTGTTCAGCATAATGTTCTTCAATTTCCATGTGTTAGGGTAATTTCTTTTGCTATTCAGTTTACATTTCAAGGCCCTGTGGTCCATCAGTATACAGGGGATAACTTCAGTTCCTTTGCATTTACTTAAGCATATTCTGTGAACTAGTGTGGGGTATATTTTGGAGAATGGCCCATGGGCAGCTGAGAAGAACATATATTCTGACTTTGTTGGGTGAAATACACTCTAAGTATTTAACTTGTTTTCAGTTCTAGCCTACTAAGTCTGATGGTTTGAAGGTTTGGTTCAGTTCAACTATTTCATTATTGATTTTTTTCTCCAGTTGATCTGTCTAGTTTTTGCAGTGGGGTATTGAAGTCCCCTACTACTATTGTATTAGTTACAATATTGCTTATCAGGGTTTTCATATCTGTTCATATTTCTTTTATATAGTTGGGTACATTGGAATTTTATGTAGAAATGTTTATGAATGTCATCTCTTTCTCTTGGTTTGTTCCCTGAACAAGGATGTAGTGTCCTTCTTTGTCTTTCTTAATCAGTTTTGGTTTGAAATTTGTTTTGTCTGCAAATAGGATAGCCACTCCTGCTTTTTTGCAGTTTCCTGTCACATGGAGAATTATTTTCCATCCTTTTACTTTCCTTGTATGGCTTCTTCCTGAATTAGGTGTGTTTCTTGCATGCAATATATTGTAGGATCTTGTTTCTTATTCCATTCTGCCAGTCTGAGTCTTTTAATTGGTGCATTGAGGCCATTGACATTAATGGTTATGACTTAAAAGGCATGATTTATACCTGTTATGGTGTTTTTCTGTTCTTATCTCTTTTATTCTTTGCCTTTCCCCTTTCCATTCAGTTTCTTGTCTTGCCCAATGAGTTCACTAAGCTAGGTCTCATGAGTTTGTGACCTTCATTGTTTTATTCCAAATGTTCTTCAGAATCTTTTGGAGCACAGGTTTTATAATTGAGAAGTTCTTCAGGTGTTCTTTGTCATGGAAGTATCTTATCTCTCCATCAATTCTGAAAGATAATTTTGCAGGATATATCATTGTATGTTGGAGATTATTTTCCTCCAAAACTCGAAACACTTCACTCCAGGCTCTCCTTATATTGAGCGTTTTCATTGAAAAGTCTGCTGTGGTCCTGATGGACTTCCCTTTTTTGTTTGCTTGTTTTTTTTTCTTTTGTCTACTTGCTTTCAGTATTTCATTCTTTTGTTGGATATCTGGAACCTTGATAATTATATTCCTAGGTGTAGATTTTTTTATATCACAGTCCTTTGTATGCCTCATTTATCTGTATGACGAGTTCTTTTCCTTTTCCTGTGAAATTTTCTACCTTTATATCTGTGAACAGTGTTTTTAATGTCTTTTGCACCGTCTCCTGCTTCTTAAGTGACTCCAATCAGTCTTATGTTATTCTTCTTTGAGTTGTCTAGGAGCTCTTCGGTTGATTTCTCATGATCCCTTGCCATTTTCCATAAATTATTCCTTTCCTATTGATTGGCTATGATCTTGTCCTCTGGTTCTGAAATGCAGTCCTCAGCTTCACTCATCCTACTTCACAAACTTTCATTGTTGTTTTTTATCACCTGAAACTCTGCTTGAAGCTGTTTAAAATGTCTCTTTGCTTTTGTTAATGAGATTCTATGGCGTTCCTGATGTCTTGTTTTTTACTGTTGAGAACATCTCTGTTTGCCTTTCAGAGATCAGTTCTGATTTATATTTTAATAGATCTGCTTTTGTTACTAGTTCAGAGAGTCCTGGTGATCGAGCTTCATTTTTCTCCCTTTTCCTTTTCCCTGAATTCCCCTGTGGTGATGATCTTTGTGTCTGGGTTCTTGAATTTTTTTCTCTTTTCTATTGTTCTGGCCAGCACCTAAGTCACTGCCTGACCTAGGTGGTTCTTACGCAGACTCACCCGCACAGGAATGGAGGTCCTGTGGGCTTCTTGTCTGGAACCTATGACAGGCAGGCTGCAAACTCACAGTGGAAGGCACCCATGACCTCCTTGGCACTTACCAGACTCACCAAAAGGGGAAAGGTCCCCCAGGGCTTCTGGCCTGGACGAGATGACAGAAGGCAGCTAGCTGAGAGTGGAAGTCACTGCGTGCCCTCTGCATCACTTCCCCGACTCACCCAGGGGAATGGAGCTCCCAGGGGGCTTCATTCCTGGGTCCAATTTCGGGCAGGCTGCTAGCTGAAGGCAGAAGTCAGAATCCCTGTAATTTAAGAGCCTGAACCACAAATAGTTCTATTTGTTCACTTTCACTAAACTTAAAATTATTAAAGCAATGTGGAAAGGTTTTGTTGTGATCTTGTTAGTTTGCTCTTAGCATCAGTTCTATCCTAAATTCTAGGCTCAATCTCAACATTATAATGCTTTTCCCATACTGGTAATTAGTTTAGGAACAGAGGAGGAATGTAATCCTAGTCATTATAATATAAAGAAAATCCTTCTGATGGCTTATGGAAAATTTTTCTTGATTTTAGGAAAATATGACTGAAATGAGGTCTTTCTTGCTTTCTGCAATACTATTTTGTTTTGTTTCTTGTGTTTCTAAAATCCTCACAGCCATCCTGCTAGCATTTTTCCAATGGAGCCAACGTTAAAGATGAGAAACCAGAAAGATATTGGGCATTGGTGACACAGTTATACCACCAGATGAGTTATCTCCAGGATGTATTTATCTGACTTCTCTTACATGAGCCAGAAGACTCCTCTCTGTATAATATTTCAATAAAGAATAGTTTTCTTTTTTCATTCTAGCCCAATATACTCTTTTCTGGGTTATCATTTTTTACATGTACCGGGCACGGTAGTATGAGGTTTTATTTTTAATTTTATTTTAGTTTTTCACAGTACCGGGGATTGAACTCGGGTCCTGGTGCATCCAAGGTTGGCACGGTACCACTTGAGCTAAAACTCCAGCCCCTAGTGTGAGGTTTTAAAATGTGTATGGATGAGTAAAGTGGTTAGGGATAGAGGAGAGACACTCTGTCTTTCAGAATGGAAGTTAGTGATCTTGTCATTGGTTTGAGAAAGAGTGGAAAACTTACTCCTTGTGCCTTTGGAAACTATGTGCCTATAAAGAGAGGAAACAGTGAAAAAGTCAGTGCTGCTTTGTATTGACTATGTTTATGGTGTGCAGTGAAGAATCAAATTTAGGCTAAAGTTTAACTCTTTAAAAATTGAAAGAAAAATTAAACTTTTACCATGGTGCGGAGTGCTCCTTTGTTAGTACTGAAATCTAGGTTAAAGGACATTCTGGCAATTTGAACCTTTCAGGATGATGAAAATTGAATTTTGTGCCATAAATTACAGATATTGTTACCTGTGGCTTTGATGTTGGGTATTTAGCAGAAGATAAGATTGAGAAAGATGAATCAAATTTCTCTTGCTTCTCAAAGGGATCTTGCATTAGGTATCCACTGTATCATTGAAATGGTGGAGGCAATAAGTAATATGTGAAATTCTCTTTCACATTATTTTCCAATTGCCTCAAGGCAGAGGCCATTAAATTGATGGTGGTATGATAGACAATCATAGAACTCCTTGGTAAATGATACTCACTACTTGCTTCTAAAAGCTCCTGCATTGAACTATATCTATAGATACTCTGGAGGTCTCCCAGGTCTTTGTGATAAATCTATATGTAAAGCAGTGCTCATCCTCCTGAGATCCTGTCAGTGTTAATTCCATGAGGCCGGTCTCCCAGCTTCTCTCTGATAAATGACCTCATCTAGCTGGCTGAGAAGGCATCTCCACGACACTTCTTAGGCTTGGATCTTACTGTCCCACATGGGCTCTTGTGTTGAAGGCTACAGTCTTGTTCAAGTGTCCATGACCTAAAACGTCTGAAACTGTGAGCCAAACTAAATTTGTTTTTAAAGTTAACTTTCACATGTGTTTTGTCATGTTGATAGAAAACTGACTAAGACTTTACTCAGGCCATAGAGGAAAATGGATATGGACAAACCTTTTGGAGAGAGGACTATTGAGACCATTGAGGACTATTGGACTATTGAGAAATAGGTTCTCTTCTCAAGTCTAAAAATCTCTTTCCTTCTATAGGGGTAAAAGCTACAAGGGTGTTTGGAACAGTGACATCCTTGGATTGCTTTGTCTTTACTCCTTTTGTCTTATTTTGCCATGCCATTTTGTTTTTTTCTCTGCTGGTGACTTATGGGAATGTGAAGGAATATGTATACATGCTTCACCATTTAGACATAGTTCAGGGAGGTGTGAACTAATGGCAGTTACCTGGAAATTCTAGACTCAGTTCAGGGGCCAGATAAGACTTTGGTTCTTTTCTCTTTTATTGAAGGAATAACAGCATGACAATAGAGCTGGGCAGTTTTGAAAATACATAAGTGATAATAAGATGTATGTTAAAATACTGTAGTTAAAACTCTAGTTAATGTGGTTGGCTGTCCCCTTCTTCTTTGCTAACAGAACTCAATATTGATCACTGTTTGTCACTGTTGCATAAAATCATATGCCTGGGGGAAGCCCGCCCACCTTTGTCCCACAGATGACTTGGTTACTCTAAAGATAATGTCATATCTTTTGCTCAGGATTGCTTTGGAGTATGACCAAATTTTGGTCACTGCGGTGAGAAGAGACATTTTCAGGAGGTATCTGAAAAACATTTTTTTCTTCTCTTTAAAGAAGCTTGTGGAATCATGTTCTCTTGCTGGGTGTGAAGACACAAATCTCTATTTCATCTACGTACACACCAAAGTGATCCCCAAATGAGAGTGACACTGCTGATGCCAGATCAAATTAGGGCAATCTAAATGGCCAACAGCTGTGAGAAAAAACGCCCTGTACCATTAATTATTAGTGAAATTCAGATCAAAACCGTGTTGAGCTAACACCTCTCTCCAATTAAAATGGCCAGTATCAACAGGAAGGGGTGAGTGCTACCAGGAGGTGGGAAAGGACCCTTGCCCAGTATCGCTAGGAATACAAATTAGTAGAGCTACTATGGAAAATGTGGAGTTTCCTAAAAGAATATAAAGAGAACTACTGTACTGGCCACATACGCAAAGGAAACAAGGTCACTGTGCCAAAGAGGTACCTGTACTCCCACGTTTATTTCAACACTGTTCACATTAGCTAAGATACAGAACCAACCATCCATCCATGGGTGAATTGATGAAGGACTTGTGTATCTATTAGTATGTGTGTGGATCAAAATACTATTCTTCCATAAAAAAGACCAAGCCTGTCACTGGTGACAATTTCAGTGAGCCTGGAAGACATTATGTTACGTGAAATGAGCCAGACACAGAGAAATTTGTAATTAAACTTATCTCAGAACTCTGTAAAAGTTAATCTCACATAGAAGTACAGAGAGTAAGTTACCAAGGCTGGAGGAAGGGTCAACACAGATTGGTCAATAGGTACAGAGGCTTAGGAGAGGAAGATGTTAATAATGGAGAGATTCTGGATCCTTAATGAGAATCTGGTGCCCTGACTGTAAAGAACTTGGAGAATGAGATCATATATGTCTTTATTCTTAAATAAGTCTTGTGATTTATGATTTTCTGTTATTTGAAAGGTAAAAGTCTTTACTGGTAAAGATTTTGAACATGCACAGAAACTGGCTTAATCCAAAGGCTGGTTTTATTACTTCACCACACGGGTCATTGGCACAGTCTAGAAGAACTTAATAAGAGTAGAGATGGGCCATTGGGGTGCTTTGTCATGATTTATTTCTTTTAACATGAAATAGAGGAAAATATACTGAAATGGGGGATGTAGAGTAGGCAAAAGAAATACAGCTGAGGAAAAAGACAAATTTGGCCTAAGTCACAAAGATTTTTTTGAGTTTAAATTATGAATTTAAGATTGTTCTGAGTGTGTTGGGCACCGAAGTGGGATCCAGGAGCCAGGACTGATGCTTCACTGGCAAATAACTTGGCTATGAAAAGATAAGTGCAGCTCCTTGGCCCCAGCTTCTTCTGTTAAAGTGGAAAGTTCGGCGTGGGCTCCTCTCAAATTCCATATAGCTGCAAGGTTCTTATGTTACTCAGTCAAGTGTACCATTGGAGTTTTGCTTTGCATACTTTATGAAATAGTTCTTTTATTTTCATCTTTGTTACAGAAATATCTTGTTCCTAATGGGCTGACTTATTTCTATGGTAGAGAAAAGGTGTTTATTATCTCTAGTGTCCATCTATCCTGTGATTTTTTAGGTCATTTTTTGTTTAAAAAAGCAATTTTATCATGAGTTGTTAACCAGCAGCCCTGACATTTTCTCTCCAAATCTCCAATAAACGTTTTTATTTCATAGGATTTACTAATAAAAATATTTTACACCTATAATTATTGATGTGATTTCACCAAGATAAAACATTTTCCCTCTTATCTCTATGAGTTTTTTCTAAAACCAATTAGGGCCAATTATAGAAGACTCTGAAACAGTGTATTTCAGCCAGATGGTAAAGAGATTTTGTGAAACAAATTTGGAATATGGATTACATATGCTTTTATTTATTCAGTGGTGAATGTTTAGCAACCTCTCTAACGGTTGAACATTAGGTTTACAGATTGAGAAATAAATATTGATGATAATCAAAGTTACACTAGTTCTGTTGCTCATTAGATTATAATTACACTGTTTAAATGTATGTATATAAATTACATATGGAAAAGTTTAAAAATCTGTAAGTTATTTACTCTTAACAGAGCGGTTTGATTTAAGAAACATTTATGAAAATATAGTCAATGCTTCTTTCTTTATTAATATTTAATATTTAGTGTTTATAAATGCTTTGATTTCTTAGTGTGAAAGTATTTTAAGTACTGTTAACATATGTGGGGGAAATAATTTCCATAGCTTATATATCATGTCCTTGCACTCATTTAATAATTTACAGTATCATCTTTTGATTGAAGTACTCCTTTAATTTAAAAAAAGTGAGTCTGAAAATGTCTACTATTAATGGTTGTTTGTATTATCACAACGAAAAACATTAATTTCATGGTATTAGGTATGTGTTTTTGTTTTAGTGCATTTCATAACACGTACTTATTTTGTTTATACCTTGAAACTATAGATTTGGTGAACAGGCGACTTTGAGAATAACAAAATTCTAGAATTTAAGTGTTTTAACAACATATAGTTTTCCACTTGTAAAATTTGATTATTATTATAACTCATGAATGCTAAGGCACTTTCTTATATTTTATAATGTCATTTTAATGATAGCCATTATGGATAATAACATTCCATATTCTAAATTCATTTGAAGAGTATGTTTTTAAAGTTCAATGATAAGAATACAGTATGGTTAGTTTGGATGTTGAATGTTCCTGAAAGGCTCAGATTTTTGTATATTCATGTTCTTATTAAGATCCTGAGGCAGATATAACAATAAGTCATTGGTTTTCTCTTTTTAACTAAGTATATAACATCCTGTACAGGAAGATATTTTAAAGTACTCTGAGAGAAACAAAGAATGATTTTAGTTAGCAGTGAAAGATTTTTAGTAGCAGTAGTATATTTGTGCTGTGTGTGTTTCTTGATGAGGAAGTAAAATTGTCTACCCCACTATTTCCTAGTACTTCTTATAAGAGTTTCTGTACATACGTGTGCATATTTTCTTTAGTCTTAGCATTGTACCAGTTACGTTAAGTTATAAAATGTTACAGAATTGATTGTGACTCCTCAGAATTTCTGTTTACAACTGCACTTCTTATGGTTTTCAAATCATGACTAACCTACATTTCCTCATTCTCCAGTGAACTGGACAGATCACAGCTGGACAGATCACAGCAAGTGCTGTCTTAGAGTCTGTGTGTTTCTCACTCCCCAGTTATGCCTGTAGCACATCCTTCATTGCCAGGTGTCCACATCTTCAGGTAGATGCTGTCTCACTAAACCAAGCAGCCAGAATTTTTCTTCAGTATCCGTGATAAGGTCTATACTATTTATCTTTAAAAATATTCAATTGTTTTAAACAAGTTGTGGCCAAACAGGTCTTTTTTTTTTTTTTTTTTTTGCCTCTCTACAGCAACTGAGAACCTCCACTGACTCTTCTCCTGTGTGCACGTCACTGAAAATGTCTTCTGTTTCTCCATTTCTTGGAAGATAATGGTGCAGTGCATGTACAGGAATATACAAAAACATTGCTTAGTGGATCTTAGTAGGATTGATAAACCTGATAAACCACAGTTATTACAGTAGTTTCATAAAAATCCCAGAGGAAAAAATAGCATTCTGTTTCATGGCTCATATAAGATGTCAGATTTTATAAAATGAGTTCCTTTTTTTTTTTTTTTTTTGCTACTTAACTCCTGCTTGTGCCTGTTTTAAAATGAAAGATAATTTAGAATGTGAAGTAAAACTTTAACTGAAATATTTTCTTTTTAGAAGCTATATTACTTGATGTAGGTTTTAAATCATTTGCCTTCATAATTTTTTGTGTTTTTTCTTTGAAAAGAATATATACATAGTTTCTTTTCTGGTGTGATTATATTTATTTCCATCATTTATAAGGAGATAACTTCCCAAGAGAATATCTCTACTCTTAGATGGTCATCTGATCTTTAGAATTTTAATTATAAATATTTCAAATAATTATGATTTTATTTATTATACATAGACTTGGTGGTTAGGGGATACTCCTTTCTACTTTTTAATTGAATTAACTAACTTATCCTAAATATAAAATATACTTTGTCCCTTTTGATATATCTTAGAACACTTTGTTCTGAGATTTATATAAAATTATTTGTTCTTGGTATACTATCCTGTTAATTTTACAGATACATCAGGAATAAAACATTTTCCCACCACAAAAGTTCCTTCAGCCTGTTTCATTTTAGTCATTCTTATGCTTTACCTAACACCTGTTAACTATGGGTTTTTTCTGTTCATATTATTTTGGAGTTTCAATAATGTCATATATTCCATTTTATAAAATCAAATTTTATCTTTATTGGTACATTGTACATACACATCATGATCACACTCAGTTTTGGGAATTTGTACCAGTATATGACACCATTTAATTCTCATTTTTTCCCATTCCCCTACCCACCCCACAACTCCCCACCCCCTAAAAACATAACAAGCCTTGTTCCCATTTTTTACTACCATCACATTTTTCCTTTACCCCTCATTACTCGCCCCTCCACCACATTTCCTTTTGAATATTTTCTATTTCACAATATCCATCATAATTCTAGAACTCATTAACATTTTCAGTTTCTCATATCAGAGAACAGATATGATATTTACACATGTGTGACTTATATATTTCACTTATGAGTATGTCCTGAAGGTACGTCCACTTGAGTATAAATGACAAGTTTATCATTCTTTAGGGCAGAGTAATACTCCATTTATAGAAAAGAATTAAAAGAATGATATCACAGTGACATATGGGCACCCTTGTTCATAGCAGCTCAGTTTGTGTTAGCTCATTCTTGGAAACAATACAAATGCATGTCAACTGGAGACTGGATAAAGAAGATGTGGTTTTTTAATAATGTCATGTAAATGGAATCAAATAGTGTATATGTTGATTCACATTTCTTTCAACATTATGCACTAAGCTTACACCATGTTACTACTGAGTAGTATCCATTTGTATGGAAGTACAATATAATGATTAACATGACGCTGTATAAAAGTATTTGGCTTATAGGAGGTTTTGGAGATTATAAATAATACTGGTATAATTATGCATGAAGACTTATTTTATATGATCAGAAGTTTTCTTTTTTTAAGAGTAACAATTTGCCAATGGAATCCCCTGGAACCTTTTTTCAAATATCAACTGGGAATATATCTATTTCTTCAGTCCTTTTCTTCCATTGATCTGTGTTTATACTTTTGCCATACTCTGGTGTCTTCAATGCTGTAGCTTTATAATGTCCTAAATTTTGATAGTGTAGTCTGAGTGTGGAGCTCACAAATGGAGTGCTTTTTTAGCATTCAAAAGACATTACACTTCCTGCTCAGCACCACAAAGTCACTACAACAACAGAAACAAAACAAACAAACAATAGAAAATAAAATACACCTATAAAGCATGTAACATTCTCAACTTGGACAAATTTCAAAATTGTTCTGGCCATGTTACTTTATTGGATTTCCTATAGAAATTGTAGAATGAGCTTGTCATTATCTTTTCAAATTCTCTTTTGGGCTTTGTTTTGGATTCATGTACTCTGTACATCAGTTTAGTGACAATTGACATCTTATGAGAAGTTCTTTCAGTCTGTGAATACAGCATCCAAGTTACGATAGGAAATACAGTGACTGTTTAAATTTTAAGAAATGTTTTTACAGCAATAGACACATTGCCAGTTAATCTCCCTAAAAGTATCCCCACTGTATACTCTCTCTTACTTTGAACACACTGATACCATTGTTCCTGTCACTTTTAGAACCAATTCTAGAAATCCTCTTTTATGCGAACCTTTGGTTGTGATATCATGGGTGCTTTGATGTCTGAATCAGTGCAAAACATTCATCTTTCATAGTCGTTTTGACTTTGGGGAAGATGTAGAAGCCTTGTGGTGCCAGATCTGGTGAGGTCACAGCATAATGTTCATACCAACCTGACTTCCATTGGATGGCATTCACCATGGATCGATAGGTTTTTCCATAGATAATTTTTATCAGTTTGAGGAAGTTGTTTTCAATTTTATTGCTTTTGTAAAAGAACCAGATTTTCATTTAACAGAATGTCTTTTTTCCTGTTATTCTCTTTAATTTCATTGACTTAGCTCTTTATTTCTGGCTTGGGATTAGTTCATCTTTGTATCTTTCAAGGTAGAAAGTTAGATTATTACCTCGAGAACTTTCTTGTTTTCTATTATAAGCATTTTAATGCTGTGAATTTCATTCTAGTCTCTGTTTTAGCTTTGTCTCAGCAATCTTAATGTGTTGTATTTTCAAAGCACTTTCTAGTTTTTCATAAAACTTTATTGTTAATCCTCTGATAATTTATATTTTATTTGATCACCATTTAGAGATCTGCATTTGTTAATTTATCACATAATTCTATTCAAAATATACTTTGCATAATTTTCTCTCTTTAAAAATTGGTTTTTGGACACAAGATATGATATATGTATACTAGAAAGAATATTGCTATTGTGAATGGAATATTGGCATTAGATGAGTGTGTCTTTTCAGGGTTTTATATCTTTGGTGATTCTTAGTCTCCTTATTGAATTAATTTCTCAATAGTTTCTAGTATTTCCAAATATTGTGGATTTCTCTAAATCTCCAGTTAGCTATATCGATCTTTGTTTCATATATTTTCAGGGTGTTCTTAGAATAACATGTCTTCTTATCTAATGCCTGCTTCACCCCTGGGTATTTTCCTCATGTTGAGCCTCATGATTCATGTCCCCTTTCTTCTTTGAAATTAATATCGCCACTATGGCTTTTTTTTTTATCATGGTGTTTTGTATACCTTTATTTTCCTATCTTTTTTATTTTCTTTCCAACCCTGTATTGTTGGTATTAAGTGTCTAATATGTGCTTTTGTGGGGTACACATTCAAAATATAGCAAATATCTTACAGAAGTAAGATTACTAGACCACATAGAAATTCTTTATAATTTTTTTATGTTGTAGCCTCAGATGATAGAACCAAATACTTATGCCACATGGATCCATGTGGCTTATAATTTTATCTTCTCACAGTGTTTTATGCAGGGAAAGGCTGGTAATTAAGGTTTCCCTGATTCCCATAACACATGCGAAGAGCATAATTCTTGTATGCATCATATTTTTTTTTTAGAGGAGAAGAGGGTATTAGATAACACATGCATGTAGACTACATCTTCATTGTATAGAGTTCGAATAATTTCACCTCTTTAAAAATTGGCATATATATATGTGTGTATATATAATATACATGTACTATATATATGTAATATATATATTGTTTTTGAGTCAGGGTCTCACTTTGTAGTTCAAGCTGGCCCCTGAACTTACTGTGTAGCCCAGGCTAGTTTTGACCTCTCAGCAATCCTCCTGCCTCTGCCTCCTGAGTGCTGGGATTACAGGTGTAAGCCACCACACCCAGCTCAAAATTCATTTATTTTAAAAACAAATAATGCATGTGAAATATTACAATTAAGACTGGAAATTCTTTAATTGAAAGAAATAGTATTTGAAAGATGACTTTTCATCCCCTATTAATATTTTATTTTAGATAAAAAGTGAAGTTTTGTAATTAGTATTTTTAAACTGTTCAGTTAAAGACTCCTAAACAGCACACTTTCAAAATGTTCCACTTCTTAAGTTTTATACATATAGAAAAATTCACAAACTTTAACCTTAAGCTGCTGCCTCTGAGAATCATTTGCACTGGCTCCCATGGACTGCCTGTAAGTGTACTACATTGCCACCAAGCCATACAAGCCAATAACTGTGAAAAATTTCCAGATGTTACTTGAAAAACAGCCATAAAATTTGCCTCTTATTCTCTCTGTTGGAGACCTGAGATGTGTCTCCTAATTTGTTTTAAAATATGTGGAAATGTTTATATTTCAGTTGTTTCCCCTACTATCCTTTCCTTGTGTAAAACAGTGTGAGGAGAAGATAAAGTTGTAAGCCACATGGATCCTTGTGGGATCATGATATGGTTCTATTGGGCCAGAGATTTAGCTCAGTGGTTCTAGCGCCTGCCTTGCAAGCGCAAGGCCCTGAGTTTGATCCCAGTAACCACATACAATGCTGGGCGTGGTGACTCACGCCTGCCAGCAATCAATACCACGTACCGCAGTGCCAGGTGGGGTGGCTCACACTTGTAATCCCAGCACTTGGGAGGCAGAGACAGGAGGATTGCTGAGTTCCAGGTTTGTCTGGGCTACATAGTGAGCTCAGGGCCAGCCTGAACTACAAAGCGAGACCCTGTCTCAAAAAAAAAAATTGATTCTATCATCTGAGTCCAATATATACATATATATGTATATAAATATACATATATATATATAAATTTTTTTTTACTAACTTGAACATTTTGCCAAATAATGGAAGGGTTACATTGAAGCCCTGTTTGGAATATATTAGCTGAAATATTTTTTTTCTGAATAATTAAAAACCCACTGATTTTTCTTTGAAGAATTTCATCTAATATCCATGTTCTACATTTTAAAAAATGAAGTCATTTCATGTATTTTGTGGTTTACGTTCTAGTATCTGTTAACTTTCAATCTATTTCTCTGTCTTCATCACTGAATCATTTTTTTCCTTGTGAATATTCATAAATGACTTGTGATTTGATTGATGAATGACCTTACTCTGTGGATTTTTAAAGCAAGACATGGCAAAGTACTGGCCATGGCCAATTATTTTTGTTGGCTCATTTTTATAACTACGGCTTTATTTCCATCTTCTCATTTATTTATATTAGCTATTTCTCTCTGCATGCTGCACAGCAAAACTAAACAGGTAAAGTAACCATAGCAGGAAACAAAAGCACATGGGCACACAGTGCTCTCAAGAGATAAGACAGTCAATTCCAAAAGTTAACAAATGTAATTGTAACCTGCTTTACTGTGTCTTTATGATTTATGCTTTCATATTTTATTTGTTTATAATGGTGTTTTAAGTTTTAGTTATTCTCATTTTTACAGATGGACTAATTTGAAATTCAGACTCTTGGTCACAGAGGTATTTATAGCTTCCTAAAACCCAATTTGTAATAATGTATACCAGGAAGGTGTGAAGTACTTGCTTAGAGTTTCCCAGTGACATTTGCATCGTTACCCTCCCCACGCAACACTGCTTCTTGAGTTTTGGATCTAAGGAGAGTTTCCGTGATCTAATAGACAATGTGACCATTCTTGGAAATAGCCTAATTTTAGCTAGACACTTGAAAGTAGTAGAAGAATTTTATACTCTCCCAATATAATTCTTTTGAAACACCCTAATAAAGTGGCAATAAAATCTAAGTCTCCGTTTTGGTCATTCCTGGGCTTCTCTATCACATTGTGAATTAGGTGGACATAACCACATCAGGTTCAGTTTTCTTTCTGGAAAGTGCAAGCCTTAGTGTTTCATCCTTAAGCTCCTTACACGTCGTCATCTGAGTAAGCTTACTTGTCTATTCTGCTTCACATATTGTAAAAAGATAAAACAATCATGGCATCAGTTTATGAAAAGTACTTCAGTGTAATTCACCTTTCTGGGGCTCAATTTTAGATTATTTTGACAAGTTTAGTTATGAAATTGTGCTTGACAGAATGTAAGATTAGGTACATGTACACATTTGTCTTATCTTTTCATTATTTTTATTTTTCCAACAGAATGGATTGAATTTTTCTATCTTGTATAATTTTCTATCCTTATTTAATTTCTTATGTTTTAGAGTAGTATTTGTAGCTTTTAGCTTTCTCTGTACTATTTTTTCTCCATTTGCCTCGAATAGAATAGGGAAAATTCAGAATGAAAGTAAGTGGTAATTCCCATGATCTTTTTTAATCATGCAAGACAGACATGATGGTGGGATTCTGCCAGCTAAGGACAACAGAAAGCCATATTTCCAGGAGTTAGATTTCAGATTCTCATATCCTGTATGCCTGAAACGTCCCTGTGTAGATTGACAGTGACTACGATTTTTCTTCACCGTGTGGGGTTGTAACTAATGGAGAAACTCCCTCGGGGCCCCTTGCTTTGCCAGGAACTGTCAGGCAAATCTAATTGCAACCGCTGGAATACTTATCATCACCTCATTTGTTGAGAAACTTCGCTTTCATTAACAGTTGTGTAAATAAAGCCACACAGTGTACACATTTCTTTGTTTTGCCCTCCCTCTTCGAGTGTACTTGTTAACCTTAACCTTCAGGCTGACTAAAATCGAAAGAAAGAATTTATTGTAGAGCCTTTGGGTTTCTCTTGAGAGTTTTTGGTAGATATTTCAGACAGAAAGAAGTTAGAGCTCTCTTGTGATGATAATAAGTGTTCTCATTTTCATACAAATAGCAGTGCCAGCTCTTGCGTCAGTGGTCTATCGATGGGCGTGTGTGTGATTTTTGCTTCACTGCTAATGACGTATATCATTTTGAGTTCTTATTTATGCAGGTTTAATTGAGCTGAAACACTGATGCGGGGTGGATGCGGGGTGTGGAAATATTAATGACTATCTAGTCATTGTTTTCATGTTCTCCATAATACGTCTATTCTGATGAACTAAATGTTAATAATAGTTTATCTATGAAGAATGTAAGTGTATTCTAATGTGATTAATATTAATAATATATAAATCGTCCAATATACTGCATATTATATAAATATTATAATGTAGTACATAGTAATAATGATTCATATACAAAGAAATACTCTAAAATTAACTTTGTTACATCCTGCATATTTTTTGTCTATTCACATTCTCAATTAAGTTGATTTTCCACAATAAAAATTACAGTTAGTAACTGGCTTAAAAAATCCAGTTAAAGTCATCTATATGAATCAAGTTGGAAGAAGTATTTATTTACATGGAAGTGCTCAGTCACTTGGTAGCAAACATGAGGATAGGTAGATCCATGTTCGTGTATTTCCCTAACTTTGTTACTTTCTGTATGTAAGTGTTTTACACATCAGGTGATAGAAGGATGAGTGGTGGCCATACCTGAATGCTAAGAATCACCTCAAGAAGTGTGAACAGTCACTTATGAGATGTGAGGTAAAGTTAAATGTTATATAACAGGAGGAAAGACCAAGAGAAAGAAATATCCAGCAATTGGTTTTTGCATATTTACAGTGCATCAGATATACACTGTGGAATAGCATGATGTGACCTGTATAGCAACTTATAGTCTCTGCTAGGAGAGACCAGCAGTGAGTAAAGTGCAGGAGAAGAGTATGGAAACTTTGTTAGTATGTGATGCTTAAAGATGGGAATTAACTGGGTAAGTAGTAAAGGAAGAAAGATTCAAAGTGAGGGCAACACTGTATATTTAAGGAAATTAAAGTGACTTAAATGTAAGTACTCTTAGCTTTATGTTATTTAGAAGTGCCAGTGGCTCAGAGATTAAGTTGCTTGGCTAAATGAGACCACCTATGCTCCCCATAGGCATAATCTGTTAGGAAATGTGCATAGCAAATACGGCCATTTCCTATACTTTACAGAATTTGCCAGTTAAATGAAAAATTGTATCAGATTAACTCAACACAATCAGGTAGTAAAGCACATATAAGTAAATGGCAGCTTGTGTTATGGACTAACACACTGTCCCAAACTTGAAGAAGCTGATGTGGAAGTCCGCTGGAAATGATGAAGGCTCTCGTGAAGAGGTTGCTGCCAACAGAGAATTGCATTATTTCGGTACTACCTTGGAAGTTCGTGCAGAGAAGTGCACTCCAAAGGCTGGAGGGATGAAAGCTCAGTGCCCGTAGCAGAGAGGTGTTCTTCAGTTAGTGCAGAAGAACAGTGGGATCCAGCAAAGCCCGAAAAGCCAGTCAGGAGAGTTTCACGTTGGCACATGAGCCAATGGAAGAGGGGTTGCTCTTGAGTTGGCCAACATACTTTTACCCAATTGAAAATCTACTCTGCAGTGGTTTATTAAAAATAGTTTATGTTGTACAAATGGAATTAAACTGTGTACTCCTAAAGAGCAGCACAAATAAAAGAATATTTATCACTTATATCTCCTTTCCTCTAAGCCTACAAAAGAAAACGGGCAAAACTAGTAGGATTAACAGAGCTGCTGAACAGAAACATAGGTTTGTTTTGTGTACAAACCAGGGTTATAACATTTCAGAGGTAACAAGTAAAAGGGAGACCATAAATGTTCGTGTTGAGACAAAATGTTAGCAGAAGAGTTGTATGCTTGTGCTCAACTAAGGAAAATTAGTGTAAGCTTTGGAAAATATTTCAGTGAAGAGAGGGTAAAGATACAGCAGTTAACAACCTACTGGTTTTGTTCTTACTGAAAATTTTGCAGTGTGAAAATAGACTGAAACTGATGGTTTAATCCTGAGTGGCTTGCACATTCACCTAGCATGGCCTCTGTAGAAGGGTCCGTTACCAGATTAATTATACATGAGCTACATGTCTTTGTAGTGGTTTGTGTATTGATGAGTTTTGTAGCAGTGTAGCTAGGAGAAGGGAGGGGAGGAAAGCAAGAGGTGGAACAAAACAGTCACAGCATTTCATAAGCTATTTTTGAATTTACACTGACATGTGGGTTCCATGTGACAACAAGCATATAAGGAAGCTGGTTAATTGGTGACTTTTCCTCGTGTGTGGTGGTCCCATACATAGATTGCTGCTGGGACATATATAGTCAGTCTTACACTGCTCTTCAATGGCAAGAACATGTTTGTGACAGTGATCTATTTCTTGGAACTGATGATGAATAAACATATTTTAGGAATGTGGCTATTTTTTCCCAGATGTTAAACTCAAATATCTGGCTTTAGTTTATAGAACAGATTAAAATATATTATCCTTCTAGGACTATAGCTAGCTTTTTTGTATATTCTAAACAGATCGTTAATCTCTCTGATTGTCCTTTATCATATATTTCCATTAATAAAAACTTTCAGACTTCACTAATTTAAAATATATCCAGAATGATTGGGGTTTTCTTGGAGAAAGAAATGGATGAATAGAGAAAAGCTGCACATCTGACATTTATGGATGAAAAGGTGTAAAATGATAGGTTTGGCTGGGCATGGTGGCACATGCCCGTAGTCCTGAGGCAGGAGGATTGCCTCCAGTTTGAAGCCAGTTTGGGATACCTCATGAATTTAAGACCAGCCTAACCTGCATAGCAAGATGGTGTCTGAAAAGAAAAGCAGATAAATTTATAAAATTACTATATAAAAATATAACTTCCATGATAAGCTGTATGTTAGCATTTCTCTAGGTTTGCTGTTTTGTTTATAAATACAGCCATTCTACCATTATAAAAGAAGTTTTAAAGCATAGCCTCAAATGCTTTATATATTTTCCCCTAACTATAATGCTAGCTAGTTTAGTAGGTTCTGCAAAAGTGTGAGTGTAGACCAAAAAAAATTTCTTTGGATTCATTAAAAAAATGGTTTAAGGTAAAACAGCATTTTCTGTACAGCTTTCAGCCTCATGCCAAGAAGGGTGTTCCAACTCTCTAGCTGAACAATTGCCTGTAGGGAATAAGTTTGAATAAGGCTTTGTATGGTGGACTTAGAGTCTAGTCAGAGTAGAGCTCTACCCTGGGAATGTTATAAGCCTCCTGGAGGAAATTTGGAGCCCAGTCTTTCAAGTATCTGTGACCAGATGGCATCATCTTCTTGGCTGATTAAATGTTTCTGGATTTTACTATCTGTATCTTTGAAACTGGAGTTAACTTTTGTCATGGAGTTGTAAAGATTGTTTAAACATATAACTCTCTAGGAAAATATAATTATAGAAATAGTATCCATAGTTATTATTATTAGAATATGAAGGTATCACTGACTAGAAAGCTCAATCCCTAAGATTAGATAGGTTTTCCAGGCACACAGTGGTGAGGAACCAACCCATGACAGTCCTAAAGGAAGATAGCATTAGAAGATGGCACCTGCTGAGAAGTAACCATACAGGAGTGAAGAACGTCCTGCTAGTATGATATTGTAGAAACTAAGGAGAAAGGACATTTCAGGAAAAAGGTATTCGTTAACATTACCCCCCCCCCAAAAAAAAAGTAGATTGCTGGAATTTGCATCTCCACATGCCACCATTTAAGCTATAACTTAAATATAACTGTCTGATGCTCCTGTGTTGCAAAGTGATGGTGTGCTCACAGTTGATTGGTACGAGGATACCTGTATTTGTAAAAGGTACAAAGTTAGGTAAGTACAGGATGACCTATTTGCTTACATTGACAAGAAAGTGGTAGCAAAGAAACATGGTAACCTTCACAAGTACTATTAGAGGTTCACTCTTAAGACAGGGACCAAACATCAGAAAATTGAAGTCTGAGAACTGGGAAACTCTAGAACAGTTGTGTCTATGGGAAAGAAAAAGAGGAGGAAGATAAGCAACTGACAGTTACAGGAGAGTTGAATGATTTGAAGATGGACAAGTATGCTGGCATTAAGGAGATATTAATAAGATATGGTAAAGAAAGTCCTGCTCAGTAATATTTTCTCAGAGTGGGGTGCTGAGCATAGTCAAGGGGTGAATCTTGAGGCGGGAGAAGTGGCATTCTTACGGGAAAAAAAGACAGTCTCCTCCAGAGCTATCATGTAGCTTTGGTGGTAACAAATTGAAGAAGCTCTTATATGATGACCACCACTTTCTCTTTGCAATAAATAGATACAACCTTTAAGATGATGTAAAAAGTCAGTCAGTACCACAAGGCAATTTGATGTGAAATTTGAATAGGAAAAGAGGATGTCCTGAATTAGTAATTCAATAATTTATTGAAGTAATGAGGTCTCATGGTTTTGCTGTAGTGTAGGCATGGGAACCTGAGCGTGTCTAGGACCGGTAGCAGTGAAGCTTCAGGAAGATGGAACAAATAGCCATCCTCAAGAAAGCAAAGAGTATTGACAGAAAGCAGCCAACATAGTCTTTAAAATAACTTCCATAAAGCTGTGTACTTTTTCATCAAATAAAAATGATTTTAAAATGGTAGAGAATAATATTGGGAAATACCCATCACTTCATCTATTCTATTTTTTATACCAAAGAACTCCTCTTTTGATACTATACTATAAAAAATTAGTTTTGCTTTATAGGCCTTTCTTCTTTCTTTTTTTCTTTTTTCTTTTTTTTTTTTTTGCATGAGTGCTTCTTTGACAACATAGAAGCTTTACTACAATGTTCATTTCTATAATAAGTTATAAAACAGCTATGAGGCAGACAAGTGAAGACTTTATTCTGACTGAAGTAAATTTAAAAACTAGCAGAAACTAGATATGAGATAAAATTTCTATATTTCTTCTATATTTGCATTTGGCATTGGGAAGGTCCTACTAACTACAATATTAGAATTAATAAAGAAAAACGTATGATGAAAGTAATGAATGATACCTAAAATTTAGAGTTATCACAAAGAAAGAAACATGGGTGCCAGGATTCTAGGGCAGCATAACTCACTTGGTATTTCTAAAACCCCTGGAGTAGGTGAAGATACTCATATGAAGTCTTTACAAATAGTCTTCTAGAATATTCTCTGATATCTTAAGTTCGTAATATGAAAATTTAATTTTAGAGTACAATGCTATTTTTGCTTTTATTATTACAGTATAAAATAGTGAAACAGTAGTATGCTTTCATTGTTTAATAGCATATTTCAATCCATTTCTTTGTCAGTGCTGGAGGTCGAAACCTGGGCCTTGTGTGCTAGATACTTTAACCTGGCAGTTGCAACCCCAGCATCAAATCTATGAGGAGTGAAACATACAGTGACTATTTTAATGTTTAAGAATTATTTTACTAAAAGGCACAGTAGCATTAATCCCCCTCAGAATACTCCCCTTTCTTTGAACCTACTTACTCCATTCTTTTTACTGGTTTCTGAAGCAATTCTAGAAATAACTTTTGATAAGTGTTTTTAGTTATGGTTGTTTTATTTATTTCTCAGGTTTCTTTTCTGTTTGATGAAACAACACTTCATGAAAAATAATAATAGCTAATACACTATGTATCATGCAATTTTTGTTCTTGCTTCTGTTTATGTGATGAATTACATTTATTAATTTATGTATGATGAGCCATCTTTGCATCCCTGGGGTGAACTCTACTGGGTCATGCTGCATTATCTTTTTTTTTTTGAGACAGGGTCTCGCTTTGTAGTTCAGGCTGGCCCTGAGCTCACTATGGAGCCCAGGCAAGCCTGGAGCTCAGCAATCCTCCTGTCTCTGCCTCCTGAGTGCTGGGATGACAGGTGTGAGCCACCACGCCCAGCACTGTGGTATGTGGTATTGATTGCTGGTGGGTGTGAGTCACCATGCCCAACATTCTATGTGGTTACTGGGATCGAACTCAGGACCTTGCGCTTGTGAGGCAGGCGCCGGAACCACTGAGCTAAACCTCCCACCCTTATCTATTTGATAACTTATTACATCCATCTGATAATACCTTCTTGAGTTTTTTTTTTTTTTTTT
>PVIC010003732.1:0-61551 GCA_004025085.1 Thryonomys swinderianus | reverse complement strand
CTGAGTCTGAGGCTTGCCTGGACTACATAGTGAGCTCAGAGCCAGCCTGAACTACAAAGCGAGACCCTGTCTCAAAAAAAAAAAAAGACTGTAAAACTTTGTGAATATACTAGAAACCATTCATAGCATAGAATTACTTACCTTAAAAGGGTGAAGCTTAAGTTTGGAGTTAGGTCTCAATTTCAGAAAGTATAGGTTGCAAGGCACTATTGGGAGTGAGTCTCAGCTCCCTTCAATAGACTCTGCCATTGTCTATAAAATGATGAGTTGAAAGAACTACTTCACAGTTTCATTAAGGCACAGTACCTGAGCCAACCCACTTAAGGGACATTTACATCATGATGGGCGACCAGGGCTATGCCTCTCAGACAAGGCCTTCCCCTTCAATAAGCCACTCTACACCCACTACCCATGAATCCTGCCAGCAACCCCAAAACTTCTTCTTTTAGTTTACAATTTTGAGCAAGAATGTACTGAACCTCTGGTAGGAGGATTTGACCATCTGTGGTTTCAGAGCGTTTCTGAGCTTTTGGTTTCTAAATGATGACCTTGAGCTCACAAAGACTGGGATACTCTCCCAGAACTCCATCCACATCACTCTCTAGCAACGCCAAGCTGGTCAGCCTTCCGTCAGTCTGATACCGTGGAAATTGTAGACAAGGCATATCAGAGCAGGAAGGAGCCTTGACATTAAACAATCGAACCACTCCAACTCCTGTCACCTAAAATGAGCGTATCATGGATGAGCTCCAGAGAGAAGGAGCCATCCCTAGATCATTCTACAAAGAAGTGATGAAACTAAAATTGAATTCCGTGTCCCCATCCCAAAAGCACATGTGGTTTTACATTCAATTATTTCTGTTGTAACACTGGCCTCAGAGTCTCCACTTCCAATTAAATAGTCTCCCACACAGTGAAAAGCAAATGGAATGGGCCAAGACAAGCACCAGGACAAGGCTCTTACCCTTTCAGGATGCTTCTGACAATGTTATAAGCTGAAGACTGTGTGCAGGATAGGCCCTTTAAGTCGGCACTTGCTCCATGAATAAATGTAGCCTTGTTCGTGGCTGCAGATGGAACTAGTAGGAGGAGCCTGACTCTGCAAAGTTAATGGTCTCATAAAATGTGTAGTATGGTAGCAAAGGAATCATTTCCCCCTCATCTCCCTCTCATTGTCAATGCTCTTGCATTTGTTCATTCATACAATCAGCAAATCCTTCCCAAATACCTACAATGTACTTGGCCCTGTGCTGGAACTTGGGGCAAGGAAATGAGGTAAGCATAAACCTGCTTTCAAGGAGCTCAGTCTACTGAGAGATGTTTCTTTTTTTTCTTTTTTTTCTTTTTTTTTTTTTTTTGAGACAGGGTTCCACTTTTTACTTCATGCTGGCACTGAGCTCACTATGTAGCCCAAGCAAGCCTCGAACTCAGCAATCCTCCTGTCTCTGCCTCCCAGAGTGCTGGGATTACAGGTGTAAGCCACCACGCCCGGCACTGTGGTATGTGGTATTGATGGCTGGTGGGTGTGAGTCTCCACATCCAGCATTGTATGTGGTTACTGGGATCGAATTCAGGACCTTGCACTTGCAAGGCAGGCGCCAGAACCACTGAGCTAAATCTCCAGCCCCTGAGAGATGTTTCTTAATGACTAACCATGACCAAAGACATATTAATAATCAGAGAGCTTACCCAGACGACCCTAGAGACACAGCAAAGTTTGTAATTCCTTTGAACGCTGTTGTTTCACACAGTGGAGTGAACCGATGAAGGAGGGATTGTGAAGGACCTTGACTTTGAATACCAGCTTCAAGATCCTAGACTTACACTTAGAGAGAATGGAAACTTCCAGAAAAGCCAACAAGTGTTCCAAGAGGTGTATGTCCAGCCTCCTTTCAATACTGAGAAGAGAACTGAGCCTTTTTATGTATGTTGAGACTAGGACAGAATTCCTGGGAAGAGAACTCAAAGGTCTCTTCACTCTGCCAAGGTGGATGAAAGCAGAAAACTCATAAAGTAAATATTCATGAAGTGGCGAGTGGGACAGAAGTTCCAATGGGTTAATGTTTGCAATGATCTCAAACATCTGGCTCTATTCTACAGTCTAAATTTGGAACAAGGAGACATCCACTTCCTCCTAATCAAGATAAGCCCAGAGCCCAGGACCAAGGCAATTGTGCTAGGTCATTTAGTTCTCTTCCTTTTGGAAATCCTGAGCCAGCCATAGGGAAATTCTTTACCCCAGGCAAAGAATAAAGGTCAATTCTGTGTCTCACCTTAATGCCTTTTACAGACCTGAGAGCCTCCCTGGCTCTCAGGAGAAATCAATTCCAGTTGAAGGAGTTGTGAAATTTTTTTTTTTAAAGAGGAGCCAGTATTTTAAGATTTTCCAGGTCATGGAAAAATATACACTAAGAACATGAAAACAACAGTGTCTTCAGTGGTGCAAAATTTAATCCTCATTGTTGTCTAAATAAAGTCAGGCCACTTTAATAAGGAGGAGTAGTCTTTACCCACCATGAGATAATCTATTATGATGCATTTGTATCATGAAAAACACTATTATAAGTCATTCCCACTTTTCCTGGCTGGTCACAATTTTGTCATTAACCAAGCTTTCTCTCCCTCCACACTATAAAAGTAATACATATTTACTGTTCAAATTTTGGAAAATAGAAGGAAAGCAAAATATAAAAATAAAGTCTGTGGAAAAAAAAACCCTGCAACTCATAATTAAACTGTTTCTTTCTGGGCCGGAGGGTTAGCTCAGTGGTTCCGGCGCCTGCCTCACAAGCACAAGGTCCTGTGTTCGATCCCCAGTAACCACATATAATGTTGGGCATGGAGACACGCCCACCAACAATCAACACCGCATACCACAGTGCCGGACGTGGTGGCTCACGCCTGTAATCCCAGCACTCGGGAGGCAGAGACAGGAGGATTGCTGAGTTCGCAGCGGCTTGCCTGGGCACCATAGTGAGCTCAGGGCCAGCCTGAACTACAAAGCGAGACCCTGTCTCAAAAAATAAATAAATAAATTAAATAAAATAAACTGTTTCTTTCTACAAAGATTGAGATTACACTGCATGTAGGGTCTTACTTTTTAATGTAGTACTTATCAATAACATAAACTAATATTCTCCAGACATATAATTTTAATCAGCTGTATTTCTTGGTATGGATACACCATAATTAAACCAGTAGTCAGCCTGTAAAAACTAACCTGTTTCTAGTTGTCTGAGCTTATAAATAAATGTGAGCAACGTCTTTTGTTCTAATTGCGAAGGGTTTCCCTTAGGAAGTAGAGTTATTAGATGGAAAGAAATAAAAAACTTGAGGTTCATTATCTACATTGACAAGTTGCCTTCCATTTGTTGGGGAAATGTTCCTTGAGTACGAGAGAGCCCTGGGTTCTGGGCACTGGGGGGCAGGTGAACAAAGAAACAAACTCTGCCCTGGGGAACCTTGTTCTGACAGTGGGACCAACGTGTCCTCCTGCCGGTGACACCTGAGAGCACCTGATTAGCTCTTCACCTCCCCCAACATGATGATCTCTCCACAAGCATAAATCTTTGGCAATGTAACAGTAAAAAGAGTTCTTTTGCTATTGTTTTAACTTGCTACTCTTTGATAAATAAACTTTCCCAAAGATTCATCTCCTTTTGTGGTATATATGAGTATGAGTGCGTGTGAGATTTGTCTTCTCATGTACTTTTCTATGTTAAGATGTTTGTCTCTTCTCTCTTGCAAAAGCTTCAAATATATTCTGGATATTTGCTTGCTGCCTGCTCTATTTGACAGACATTTTTCACTTGCATTCTAGACACCTGTGGTGCTTTCTAACTCTTTTTGATTTGGTACATTTAAGCCCTTATGAGGCCTGAGGGATGGAGTGGTGAGCAGAAATAGACATGGTGGTCCTCCTGGAGCTATTAGTTGGTGAGACAGAGCCTGTACTGTGATGCAGGACCTGCTCTATGATAGAAATCGAAGGTGTCTGAAGCTGTGAAGTAAGACCCTTACAGCGCCTAGGAGTGTGCCACCTGTCCTAGGTAGAGCTTCTGCAAAGCAGAGGCTGAGACCAGATATGTCTTTTAGGAAAAGCCTCCAGGGAGACGGGGAGGCAGGGAGGTGAAAGGGAGAGGGTTGGACAAAGACATTGTCTCCAAGAAACTCTAATCCTGTCTCTATGTACAGTAGCTTGGTGACAAACTGCACAGCAGATTTCTGTGCTGGAGATAAGAATAGGACACCCCTCTGCATCCTCATTCACTAGTTTGGACCTGGTTATAAGATGGTTCTGGGGCTGGAGATTTAGCTCAGTGGTTCTGGTGCCTGCCTCGCAAGCGCAAGGTCATGAGTTCAATCCCAGTAACCACATACAATGCTGGGCATGGCGGCTCACACCCACAAGCAATCAATACCACATACTTGTGGTGGCTCACACCTGTAATCCCAGCACTCGGGAGGCAGAGACAGGAGGATTGCTGAGTTTGAGGCTTGCCTGGGCTACATAGTGAGCTCAGGGCCAGCCTGAACTACAAAGTGAGGCCCTGTCTCAAAAAAAAAAAAAAAAAAAAAGATGGTTCTGGACTATGGGGGGGTTGGGGGGCTCTGGCTTGGGGTGTAAGGTGTGAGCTACCATTCTTGTGGCCAAGGCTGGGAAGGCACCATACAGCAAAGGGGACTTCAAGGGCACCAGTGGAGCCTCCTAGGACATTTCAGAAACATGAAAAGGTCAGTATGATAGGAGGGACGGCTGTGAGAGAGAAGTATAATAGGTCTTGCAATTAGTAGCAGTTCCTGCGGCTTCTATGTGGAAACCAGATTGGTAGAAAAAACAGAGCGAAGCACTGACCACCTAAATTTGGGACATGTCAAATATACTCAGGCCAAGTTAGGACTTACAAACCACAAGATTTTCCTGAAGATGCTGTGGAACAGGTGAGGGAAATGTCAAGGACAACTCCAAGCTTTCTGATTTGAGCGTCTAGGTACGTGTCATTCTTAGAGACGGATTAAATCTGAAGTCAGTAGAGGGGGTGGGAGAGAACCAGACTTGTACAAATAAATGCTACCCTTAGGTATTTTAAGTTAATAAATGGAAGCAACCTGTGAAGCTGAGGAATATCCTGATTTTAAAGACAGGTTCACCATCCAGCATTACCAATAAGTGATTGTATAATCCTGACCCGGCCCTCTCAAACCACTAAACCTGTTTCCCCTCCTCAAAAAAGGAGATAAGTCTTAACCAACTACCATCTACTCTTGTCATTTTGATCACATAAAATAATAGAAATGAAAGTATTCTAAACTGTAGAAGGTAGCCTGAGCACAAAACCACTGTTTATGAGTATCATGAGACCTTTGGAGACAATCTCAGTTAAAATCCCCCAAAGATCAAGTCAGCAATATATGAGGTCAACAGACCCAAAGACATAAATTTACAGAATGGCTATGTTATAAAACTAATTGATGGCTCATAGACTCACTTGTAATGATCCCAGTCATATTTTTTTCAAGCCTGGTGATTTTTTCCTATTTTGAATATGTCTGCCTCTTCCTACTCATAGTCAACCGGGGCTTTCAATTGTAGTCATCCCTCCTCCATCAAAACCAGCTCTCAAGAAATCATCCACTAGTTGGCACTGAAGAGAAATTTTCAGTAAAGGCTGATGCTTCCCAGGGGTACTCATCTCTCCTCACCAGGGGATTCCTAATCGTGCGGTGGCTTACACAGGGCGTGCACTCAAAGAAGTGTGGAGAATGAGACACATCCATCATGAAAGGGCAAAGGCTGTGTGATTTCAGTTACAAGAGTTAACTTGAGTTGTCACAGAAACCAGGGTAGTGGCAGTGGGCTGAGGGAAGTGGAAGTTATCGTTCAATGGCTCAGAGTTTCTGTTTTGTAAGATGAAAGGAGTTCTGAAGGTGGCAGTGGTGATGACTGAGCAGCAACATGAATATGCTTAAATCTACAAAACCATGTGTGCATTTAGACATATGATGACAAGTCATGTGTATTGCACTGTAATTAATGATAACAATCACAATCAGTATTGAGGAGGTTCAGGGTACGGCATTTGCCCTGGTGCTCTGGTATTCACTCTGCAGGGAGCCTGCTATGTACATATGTATTTTCTCTCTCTCTCTCTCTCTCTCTCTCTCTCTCTCTCTCTCTCTCTCTCTCTCTCTCCCTCCCTCCCTCCCTCCCTCACCCTCTCTCTCTCTCTCACACACTTACACACACAGACTCTACCCTGTCTTTTCCATTACTTGGGGGAGGAGAGCTGAACCCAATCAGCAGGCCAATTTGGGGTTCACCCTGGAACTTTTAACATTCAAAAGAACCACTGTTCTCACTGTGAAGCCATTCCATCCACTTAGCTCTTGCATAAGACTCACTGTGGATCTGATATATGGGGAAGAAAAACTCATTACCATTCATTTTGAATAAACTAAAAATAATTATCCTTTCCATTTCCTGGAGCCAGTACAGGCTGTTTAGAAAGGACAGGGGGGGCGGGTGTGGAACATGGAAAGAGTCCTGGGTTGGGAACACAGGAGCCTCAGTTCCAATGTGGCTGTGTCCCCCATCTGCGGTGTGTGACCGTGGGCAAGTCCCTGCCCCTCATCTACTGAATGAGAGGGCTGTGTTGGAATCCTGTGGCCTCTGAGGTCCTTTCAAGTTTGACATCCTACTTTTCATTGAGAATTAAGATGAGAAGCTGAGGCATCTTATTCTAGCCATCTAGTACATGAATCATTTTTATTATTGAAAAAATTTCCCAATTAGTTTTGATGTGATCCAGCTTGGTCAGAAACAGCTACTGTCATCTCCTCTCCTTCCATTCTAGGTCTAGTGTCTAGAAATAGTTGTCAGACTCACAGTCTCCACTTCCTGGCCTCCTGCTCACTCCCCTGCAGTATGAGTTCCGATCCCCAGTCCTTTGAAACTGTCAAGGTCGCCATAACCTCCCTATACCGGGCCTCACAGTCCACCTCTTCCTTGGCCTCTCAGAGACACTTGAAGCTCAGTGTACATTCTCTCTCTGTGAGGACACACTCCTCCCAGGGCTCATCCTTCCATAGCCTGGAGGATGAGGGCAGCATCTGGTCCCGAGATGCTGGCACCAAAGACTGTGTGTACCATGCAAGACTGGGATGCCTCTCTCCTATTGGGGCTGTTTTGCCACTGAATTCTAGTTCTCTAGGTGAGCCCTTCCCTCACACATTCAACAGCTACTCAATGAATCTATTTGCCGGTCTGTACAGTAAGGACTGGGCTGTGGAAACCAGGGTGACCCTCACCCTCCCCACATATATAACACATTTTGACTCCATTGTCAAAGGAGAAGGTGCAAGATCCACTGTAATATAAACATGATGGTTCTCTGAACAGAAAGAGGCAGGCGCTGTGAGAGATGAGGGTGACCAATAGGATGTCTGAGAGTGCCAGTCTCTCTCAGGGCAATAAGCATGCTCAGGCCCAATGGCAAGAGGAGCAGACAGCAAAAGGCTGGGAAGAGGCAGGAATGTTCTAGACCTGGGAACTGCCCCATGGAGGCTCAGCTTGGGGAGGGGTGGTGTCTTCCAAGCAGGATAAGGAGCTGACACCACCTGTAGAAACAGCACTTGCTTTTCCTGGCTCAGGACTGGAGAAACAGCGAGGCTCTGGGAGCATCAGAGGAGGTTAGACTGGGGCCATTCAGGGTCTGGACACAGCCAGAGTGACAGGACAGACATGACGGAGGGTGGACAGCAGTACTTCACAGCCTCTGAGGATACGCTAAGGAGCCATCCAGCCTTGCTGAGAAGGAATATTCAGTCGTTTTGTGGGGACTTGGGCCAAGCTGTGGTCGAGGGGCAAAGGCCAGTTCTGTTGTGCTGACCCTACTCAGTTCCCACAGGACAGATTTAAAGCTGTTTTGCCAAAAGGAGGAAACAGACCCTTTTCCTCACCATCTTCCTGGAGGGCGGCTACTCCCATCATCGCTGAGTCCACAAAGCTCAGGCTGTTTGCCACACATGAGGACACGGTGGCCCACAGTGTTGACCTGTAGAGGAACGTGCAACCAAATAGCACAGGGAAGACTCCAGCCTCATCTGCATTACTCCAAAGTCTGCACCCAGGCCTGTGCCCACCCCTTGCAGCAACACCGGGGCCAGGGCACTTTGTTTTATAGATTAGGAAATTGAGTCCCAGACCAAAGGAGCACTTTCCCAAGGACCAGAATCCAATCCCTAGATCAGCTCCAAGCAGCCTCGCATATGTGGCCGGAGAGAAAGTGCCCCCTGACCAAAAGACATGATTGTGCATCTGTGCACAAGGCCACATCACTGGGGCTGGCAGGCCAATGTCCTAAGGCCATCTGAGGAGAGCGGGGACCAGCTTCCACGGCAAGAGCAGCTGCCGTGGGACTTGGAGCACTTGCTTGGCCACCCCCTCTCCCAGGAACACGAACTCAGGGACATTTGAGCATTGGGAAGGAGCCCGTGGGAACCAGGCCTGCACTCCCCTCTCCAGGGGCCTCCTCGGTCGCTGATTATGCTCGCAGCAAAATTCTTGCTGAACATCTGTACTGTGCAGGGAGCTGGCGCCAGACCCTGCACCACACAGGCTCGGCACAAACCCACCAGCTCGGGGGCCCTCACCTCTAAGGGCCACACTCTGATCCTGGAAATCTGGAGCAACTTAGGGGGAATTTACACGGATGTTGCTCTTTCCAGTTTCCTGTGGAAATTAAGTGAAACCAGGAGGCAGCTCATTTAGGGGAGAAGACAAGCGATGTGAGGGAAGCAGAGGAAATAAATACATGGAGTGTTTGTTCACAGAGGAGTTGTCTGTTCCATGCTCAGCCCCTCCAAGAAGAAGGATGACCTCTGGCAGCCACTTTGCAGCGAAGTAAGTCCCTAACCAGCCGGCGGGACCGTGACAGTCCTCACCTGGAGTGCACACCGCACTGAGCCTTCCACACAGTCTCTCATACAGTGCTGAGGCTCGAGCGAGCAATGTGGAGCCATTTCTCTACGGGGATACCCCGCTTTACCGTCTCTCCCTGGAGAACTTCCACCCAGCCAGCGCAAGCCACTGCCCCAGGCTCCTCCCTCATAGCTTTCCAAAGGGAAGTTACAGCGGTTCCTGTGGGCCACGCATCACCCCGTGGACACCTCCGGTGTGACCTCATAACACGGACTGGGAGAGCAGTTGGTCGTCCTCTTCTCTGTGTGTCTCTCCTCACTCACCTGGGGACCCACAGTGACCAACAGAGGGCTGGATGTGGGACATGAAGTTGGTACAAGCTGAAGGATTAGATGGGAAGGGATGGGAGAAGTGGCAGAAGGGAAGGACAGAAACAGAAAGCAAAAGGGAGAAAAACAAAGTTTCTCTGAGATGTCTGCCAAGCCCTCCACTCCTTCCTCCTGATGTGAGACTGTGGCCTCCTCTGAATCAAACTGCCTCAAGGAAATCCCTGATTAAGTGGCAACAGAGCTAGACTGAGGGAAGTGAGTAATTCAGGACTAAACACAGACTCCACTTCTTGCCCACCCAGAAGCCATGCAGAAGACCCACACCCTTCTGTCTGTGACTCTATCACCCCAGAGCACTGTACTCATCCAGTGGAGCCTGTCTGTCCTGACAGATCCGTGGGAAACTAAGGCCCCAGGAGGAAGTGCCTTTGGCTGGGCCCACTATGTGCAGTGAGGGACCATGAGAGAAATCCAAACATTGGGTTTGGGTGGGGTCAGTTTTAAACCTCACCAATACTAGAAAGAGGAAAGGGACAGATGGCTGGGTAGCTGTGTATAGGGTGACAATCTAGGAGTCTGAGCTGATGCCAGCTCAGGGTATCTGTTGTATTTCCTGCCTGCCCAGAACTATGATAATGGGAGTTGGCATACAGAACCAGTGCAATGAATGGTCCCCCTTCCAGACTGGTCAGACTGTGCCCAGAGCACTGTGACCTGGGGCCAGTCCTGATGGGCACAGAGAAATGGAAGCAGGTCTGGGGCATTATAGTGGGCTTCTTTGTCTGTTCTTCATTATGCTTCTTATTCTTAAAGTGAACGACCTTCCTGTTCTAGAATACAGGAGATGGACTTATATACTGACCATCCCCAGGGAGCAGTTCAGCATACACAGGACATGACAAATGTAGACAGTAGACACCTCAGTCTTGGTCCTAGCTGTGAGTGGCCTTGAGCATGTAGTTGCTTAGAGTGAATAAGGGAAGGGAATGTAACTAGAACTTTTTCAGTTAATTCTAGACTCCTGTGATTCCAGTAGCGCAAGGTGAAATAAATAGGCAGAAATGAGACTTAGAGAAGAAGCTGAGCTTGGGCCTGATCCATGCTACTCTGGACAGCAAAGATACCAAGACCCAAGTTTGCTACATCTTTTATTCAGTACCTCTGGAGCCAGCAGAGGGCTGTAGTTTCAGTGCTTTAGAACAAGGAATTACATAGATGAAGGTCCCGGTGTAGCTCTGCCCTGGACATCACAGCACCTGGGACCATTGGTCCTTTGTCGTTCCCAGAGACAAAGATCAAGAGTCAAGTCCTCAGGTCCGAAAATGTCATGGCTGGTCTTCAAGCAGGAAACTTCAGCCCAGTCATAGTTCTAGTTGTCCAATTAATTTTCCCAAATAAGATTGCTCCTGATAGTCACTCCTCTCTGGGCGTCAGTTTCCTTGTGCATGAGTGTGAGATCTTTTGTGGAGACTGAGGGAGATGACCTTGGATATGCACTGGACACAGAGAGAGACCTGGACAGTGCCTGTGGCTCATCTTGTGCCTGCTGGGGTTGTTTGGGAAATTCTGTGAAAAAAAAAAAAACAAAACACAAATACAAGCAGGGCCCCTGGCTGCAGGTCTGGCCCATAGCAGATGCTGACAACTTCTGCTCCCACCCTTCTGGTCACACTTATAGGCTAACACGGGCCCCCACTAACATTTAAATTGACATACTATTATAGGTAGAAAAGCCAGCTAGACATATATAGGCAGATAGACAGGGCCGGCTCTTGAAAGACTTACAAAAAGGACATCCTCAAAGGTCAACACCATCAATGAGAAACTACACTTCCAGATAGCAGTTACTGGCAGACCTCATTCTCCCAGGATGGAATGTCAAAATCCGGATCCGGCCCCTCCCTGGGAATGCAATGATTGGAAATTCCCCAGACAGCAGGCCAGGACTTTGAACCACCTGGAGGAGTCTCCTGACAAGAAAGACCCCCTCTAGGGCTTGATTTCTCATTGGACCCTATTCAGTTGAAGTTGCTAAAGTAACTGTGCTTGTCATTTACCCATTGGTTAGCCATGGTTTGCCCATTTCTTTCAAATCTTATTGGAAGCCCCTACTGTACTCATTGGTCAATTGCAACCCATCTACCTTTTTTGAATCTTATTGGTAGCCCCCTATTTCAGACTCACCTCACCTTGTGGCTTTGCTCCATAAAAGCCCTCTAAAAAGTGAGGTGGGGGGTTGCCCACTTTCTGGGTTCTCCCCTTCTGTCTCTCTTAAGGCAGAAGCTTTCTCTCAATAAAAATTTCCTACTCAAACCTCTGTCATTCCTAAAATTCATTCTTCGATTTTTTAGAGAACACAAACTTGCATTTCAGTTGGGGAGTTAGGCCTTAACTCTTCTGTGTCAATACTAACCTTCAGAACCTCAGAATGTGACCGTATCTGCAGTGAGGGTTTTTACAGAGGTTATTAAGGCTAAACCATTAAGGAGGAAAGGTTTATTTAGTTCAGGAGCCTTAATTCCATCTGACTGGTGCCCTTATAAAAAGTAATTCAAAAAAATGAAGTAGCTGAGGATTTAGCTCAGTGATTCCAGTGCCTGCCTCACAAGATCAAGGTCCTAAGTTCGATCCCTGGTACTAAAAAGGGGAGGGGAGGGGACAAGTAATAATTAGGACACCCAAAAGGGCAGTAAAGACCATGTAGATACAGATAGATGGGCAGCCATCTCTAAGACTCAGTGGGAGACTTCTGAAAAAATTAAACCTGTCGCCGGGTGTGGTGGCTCACACCTGTAATCCCAGCACTCGGGAGGCAGAGACAGGAGGATTGCTGAGTTCAAGGCTTGCCTGGGCTACATAGTGAGCTCAGAGCCAGCCTGAACTACAAAGCGAGACCCTGTCTCAAAAAAAAAAAAAAAAATAAGCCTGTCAAGATTTTGATCTTGGATTTCTAGCCTTCAAAAGTGAAAGAAAATTAATTTCTGCTGTTTAAGTGACTTGTCTGGGATACTACTGGGATGTTAGGCAACCCTAATAAAAGCGTCTGCCCTTGTATTTCCCCTGCTCCGTGTTTCAGTAGGTGCCTCAGCGCTTTCTGCCCCAGTCCGGAGGCCCAGGGCATAACCTAGAGACTTAAATAAGTGTGTTCATAGAGTCCCAGATTCTGGTTCAGTGGGATTGAATAGGGCCTCAGACTCCACATTTCTAATGGCTGCAGGTCATGCCCATGCTGCAGGCTCATGGTCCACACTGGAGGAGCAAGACTCCAGATGGCAGAGTGACGAGAAAAAGTCTGGTGCCTCCTAAATCCTGGGCAAGGGTCATACCCTTCCCCCTCACAGAGGACAGAGGCTAGGAGTGAGCTAGGGAGCAGCAACCCTGGGCAGTTTTAAACCATCTCCTGGGCAGGAAATAACTTCATGCAGGCTACAGAATGCCCCTCCCCCCAGGACTTCCGCTTCTGCTGTCAGCAGGAAGTCACCTGTGAACATCATTGTTGTTTAATCCATCACCTCTTGACACTGATGGGAAAACCGAGATTAAGACCATCTACCTAATTTTCAGAGTTTAGTGCAGAATAAAAATCCAAAGGTGCACAGCCCAGCATGGTAGCACATTCCTGTGCTCCCAGCGCTAAGGAGTCTGAGGCAGGAGGAGGGCAAGTTCAAGTGCGGTCTGGGCAATGTAGCTACTTAGCAAGATCCTGTCTCCAAAGGGGAGGAAGAAAAAAGGGCTGGAGACTATCTCAGTGTGAAGTCTCAACCCTACTTCCCACAAAAGAAAGGGAGGTAGAGAGGGAGACAGGAAGGGAGGCAAGAGTAAAGGATGGGAGCGAGGGAAAAAGATTGAAAGGAGAAAAGTCAGAAGCCTCTTGTTTAAAAGCATCGAGAATTTTCAAAATGGTAACAGTAGAGTATTAAAGTCAGCATGAAGCCCTTCCAAGTGCAGAGGCCTGGTGCTCAGTTCAGGTTACAAGTCTCTGAAGTCATCTAAGTGAGAGGTAATCCCTCTCAGCTGAGTCGGAACTCAGTACAGCCTGCCCCTTAGGCCTCCCACGTCCCCACTCAGTCCTCTTCCTATCACATCTCACTGCCTCTGTAGAGCTCCATGTCTCCAGGATGTAGCTATAGCCTGGGGATAAGGCTCTTGGGCTTGGGAGAGGGTCAAGGACTTTGCAGGCTCTTCCCACCCCAAGGTCTCTGGTTCTTCAATGGAAGGCCCACTGCCTTCCTAGATCTGTCAGTCTCTCTTGTTCTGTGGCCCCGGCCAAACAGAGCATTTCTGTGCCACTCTTGGTGGATGGTGCCATGCTCAGAGACAGCACCAAGAAGGGGGAAGGAGCCTCCTGAATCAACCCCACGAATGTCATGGTTTCACACCCACTCTGTGTGGGCCACTGGTAGCAATTGTGATTGCCCCTGTGCCAACCATCTCCTGCTCCACTGAGCTACCTCTCCCTACTCTTGGGTCAGCAGTGCTAATGCCACTCAACTTCAGAGGTGGATGAGGATCTGGGGTCCATCTAGTGTCTCTCACCACAGTGGACAGTCCAGGGATGGCTCCTCAAGTCAAGAGAACATAGGAAAACTCAAGCTCCAAACTTGTACTGAAAATACTGAGTCTGTTGACTGTAAGAATGGAAGAAGCCTAGAGCTTCATGGGAGGGCCTGTCTTGGCATGGAATGAACAGACAGAAGCACAGAAAAAGATACCAAACCCTGGGATGTTATTGAAATCCTGCATGCAGCTATGCCTGAGGCTCTTGATTTCTTCCCTCCATGTGCCAATTAACTCTATTTTTATTTAACCCAGTTTGAATCAGATTTTTGTTAGTAACAGTGAAAGGAATGTCACTTGGAATGTGTACTCAGAAGTAGCAAAGCTTGCCTCCTCATACACATGCCCCATAGGGACTGTGGATTCCCATAGACTCTGCATCTAGGAACCCTCATTCCCCACAACATGGTGGGAGTGGTGAACACCAGATCCTGCAACAGGACTTACTAATGGGCATCGTGACTTTCTTCTGTAGAGCGCCTTGTAGTCTCAAAGGCCTCTCACCTCTCCATAGCTTCTCTTTGGACCACACAACAACCCTAAAATCCAAATAGGTCAAGGTTTATCCCTATTTTCAGAAGGAGAACCTGAGGTCCCAGAAGGGTAAGTTACTTGGTCCAAGTCACACAGCCGGTAAAAGGCAGAATTGGAATTAATACTCACATATGAACTCTGCTTTTCTATTCTCCCTCTGCACTCCCAGAGCAGCCCACAACCTGTTCAGTTTATACCCTATTGTGTTACTTTCCTCTCACTGTTGAGACAAAGCACCCAACACCCAGAGTTGAAGGAGGAAAGGTTTATTTAGCTCATAGTATGTAGAAGTTTCAGTCTATAGTCAGTTGGCCCCAAAGCAGCGTGGCATGGCTGAGGAGAAACACTTCATGGTAGCAGAAGACACCAGAAGCAACAGGGAACCTTAACAGCATCTTTCTGTCCCTTTTAGGGTGGTACCAAACCAAGCAGTGGACTGGTTTAGTAATTACATGCCCTTAATGCCAGCATCACACATTGTAGATCCAGCCACCTCTGAAAAAGCCCCACCTATGACCACATGAGGCTTTAAAGGGACATCTAGACCCAAACCATAACACTATGCCTGTGAAGAAAAGCTCTCAACAGAGACAGACTTCAAAAGTACATGTTTTGGTAGGTCTTTGCCTTTTCTCATTCACTAGGATTTCCCAAAATTGCAGCAGGCACAATGCTTTCTAGTCTAATCTGTTCCTTCAGTCAATCAGTCAGTCAGACCCCTGGTCAACAGAAACTGGATGGGATCTCTGCTCTGGGTGATGAGAGATGTTAAAGATACAGTCATGATTGGGCCGGAGGGTTAGCTCAGTGGTTCCGGCGCCTGCCTCACAAGCGCAAGGTCCTGAGTTTGATCCCCGGTATTCACATATAATGCTGGGTGTGGAGACACGCCCACCAGTAATCAACGCCGCATACTATAATGCCGGACGTGGTGGCTCACGTCTGTAATCCCAGCACTCGGGAGGCAGAGATAGGAGGATTGCTGAGTTCGCGGCGGCTTGCCTGGGCTTCATAGTGAGCTCAGGGCCAGCCTGAACTACAGAGTGAGACCCTGTCTCAAAAGCAAAAAAAAAAAAAAAAAAAAAGATACAGTCATGATCAGGCACACCCTGGCTTCCAGAGCCTTTCTTCATATACCACATCCAGTGATGCGAGGCAAAGCTGATTGTCATGGGTCATGAGGCAGAGGCTGGAAGGGCCACTGTAGCAAAAAGACAAAGGTGATGTGCTAGTTCACATGACTGAGCGGTGTGAGGTGTGTCTCATTTGAGATACAGTGGGTCCAGGGGCTCAAGCCCCTCAAGGGTATGTTTATTCTCCACCTCTTGGTTCAGAGTTATTACTGGTGTCATTCCAGATGGCTCTTCCCGCATCATCACAAGGGAGCGCTAGTTCACCACCACTAGTGACTGTTAGTGCTGAGGAGGTTAGTGCTCAGGTGCTTGTCCTGGTTCTATGATTGTGTGAGTCTCTCGGTTGTGCTAATTCACTGAGACCTGATTCATGAGCTCCACCCCTTAGCTTTTGTGCAGCCATAGAGACCACAGAAACTAAGGGAAAGGAGTGAATTACTAAGAAGCACTGGAGCTTTTGCCAGGATAAAGGGAACTAGAGGCTGGCCAGCCAAACCGCAGCTACGTCTGGGCAGAACGGGAGGAAGAATAACAGGGTGGGGAAGTTGAGGTGGTGAATCCATGTTAGCATGTGTTTGTGTTTGCAGGATCCATGGACAAGCAGAGGGTGATGGGGAGCAGGCAGCAAGCAGTGGCTCAAGCTGGAGAGGGATCTGGAACAACCACCCTGTAGATGATGAGAAAGAGGTCTCTGAAGGCAAATAATGCTTGCACTTCAGGTGCCCCCAAATTCCCTGTGCTAGAAACAGCAAGTCTGACCTAATGAAGTTTCCTTCTCCCTCCTCTTCCTCTTCAGGACAATGCAGTGGAATAGCACCCGTGACCCACAGTGACACATTCCCCGGGCTCCATCTTACAACCCAGTGCTCTCTTCTCATTTTAGGTTGTTTTGAATCTTCCTTTTCTTCACTGATAGCAGGACCTGAATACCGTTGTTATGGCTTGTGTCTAGAGGTGCCCCCAAAGGCTCACATGGTCATCTGTGGACTTCTTGGAGGTGGCTGAATCTAGGGTGTGTGATGCTAGGCATTAAGGGTGTGAAACTAGGATGAGGCTGCATGATTACTAAATTAGTCTGCTGATTGGTTTAGCATCATTCTGGGTGTGGATAATGGGAAGGCTCATAATGGATGTGAATGGCACCACCCAAAACACAGGTAGCCTGGGAAGGATAAAAGGGGAAGGCAGGCAGCTGCTGCTTCTGCTTGCTGCTTTGTGTCTCCTGCCTGCTTGCCATGCACTATTTCTCCTCTGTGATGTAACCTCTGCAAAGCCACCCTGCCTGGGAACCAGCCAACTATGGACTAAAACCTCTACAAACTGAGCTGAAATAAACCTTTTCTCCTTTAATTTTGAGTGTTGGGTATTTTGTCTCAGCAACAATAAAAGTAACTAGGACAACTGTACTGTTGACAGTGATCTGACCCATTGTTGCTGCAAAGGAAGAAGACCCACGTCAGCCCTCGGAACCAGGACATGAGACAGAGCCAAGTCCTTTGGAGCACAGGGCTGCATGCTGGGGAATCTGATAGGATAACAAATCCTTAGAACAGGGAAGGACATGCATCTCTAAGTGGGGACAATCCTGATGTCCTCTCCCACCTCTCCTGTTAATCTCTGAATGTCCTTGGAGGAAGGTTTGGGAAATGTTATAATGGGTAATGGGGACATGGTGGCCTATGCGAGCTTTGGGTATGCCTGAGATGTAGCATTGCCTGTCTCTGTGTCCTGGTGATGTCACAAGGACGATCAATATCTCCAAGTGTGACTATAAGCTAGGATGCATTCTATCTTGTTTAATTTTTACTTGGTAATTCTCAGGCCATAACTACTGGAAAAAGTCTGTCAAGGTGCACCTACCACGACCCATTCTCCCATTCGTCTTTACTGTCAACACCTGGAGTTTGCTTAGGACCACAAAGGGCCAGCTAGAAAGTTTACACTTCTCAGTTTCCTTTGCAGCCAAGGGGCAACAGGACATTGAGATTATTATACAAATAATGTGGATTATTACCCAACAAATCTCCATCCTCCACCTCTGCCACCATGAACGATGTACTTACCTGTTGATCTTTACATGTACTAAGATAACTTCCTCTTACTTAAGGAAAAGAAAACCTCCAGTTGGATTCACCCACTCTTTCCAGGCTTCTGGTACTTGTAGCTGAATGCAATGCCTACCTAATATACATAGGAATCAAAGCCACATACATTAAACAGAGGTAACTATTGGTATCAAAGCCACTCTTACATTTGTGTTGCCCTACAAGAGCATGTTAGATCTGAGGGTCAAGTGGGGTTCTGGGAAATGTAGCTCAAGAATTTTCAGGGAGAGCTGGAGGGTTAGCTCAGTGGTTCTGGCGCCTGCCTCACAAGCGCAAGGACCTGAGTTCGATCCCCGGTAACCACATATAATGCTGGGCGTGGAGACACGCCCACCAACAATCAACACCGCATACCACAATGCAGGACAGTGGCTCATGCCTGTAATCCCAGCACTCGGGAGGCGGAGACAGGAGGATTGCTGAGTTCGAGGCTTGCCTGGGCTACATAGTGAGCTCAGGGCCAGCCTGAACTACAAAGCGAGACCCTGTCTCAAAAAGCAAAAAAAAAAAAAAAAAAAAAAAAAAAGAAATTTCAAGGAAAGCCCATAGAAGGGATTCAGAACTGGTCTGGGGGTAAATGGGGACTGAGACTTGTAGCCACAAGAGAATTGCAACAGGGATAAGGACAGACCAGACCAAATGCAGCAGGGAAGTGCAGGAACGTGAGGAAGAAAACTTTCCACGGGATTTAGGAAATGTGAGCTCCTTGCCCTTGACCGGGGAGGTTCAGTCCGGAGTTAGGAATAGAAGCCAAACCACACAGTGTGGTCAAATCTCAGCCTTGGGCAGCTCTCCTGTGGGGGCTGGACAATCAAGGAAGGATGATGCAAGAGAGGAAACGGATTCCCGGCCAGCTGTGGCCTTGTCCTCACTGTGAAGACCACTGCTCTGCTTTGCCCCCCGATAGAACAGAAATGTGGGCTAGCCAGAGTGTGGCCACCCGCCTAACCTCCCTGCCCTCATCCAGGAACACACTGCCCACCACGCCTGGTTTGCTGCCCTCCATCAGACAGCTCCCCTACCTGCCCATGGCCTATTTGGTCTTTCAAAATGGCACAGATGCTATCTGTCTTACAATGAAAGCAAGATCTTCCCTTTCTTCGGGTCCTTCCTCTCTCCCCCCTACATCCACCTGGCATCAAATAGTTGGGTCCTTGTAGATTTTACTTCACAGAGTGGGGCAGTATGTGCACCACAGGGCAGAGCCCCTGGTCTGGCAGTCGTAAGAGGCTGGTATCCTTGGCCCCTAGGACACTACATTAAGTTTCAAGGCCAAGGAGACATGGGGGAGGCAGCTGGGCCCTCAGGAAGCAAGCACAGAAGAACCAGGGCTTTCTCCCTCTCCTGCTCCATACAGAAAGCTGCCCACAGCTTCCTTTCTCTTGTTTTAGAACCAGAAAGACGTGATTGACCAAATTTAGCAAGCAACCAAAAATGAAAATACAACCCATATTTTAAAATCCATTTCAACAGCTCCACCCCACTGAAAGGAAGATCTTTCTGGGCTGTGTGGGTGAGAGACAAGCAGCCGGGACAGCTGCCATGTCCTGGGTTTGGGACAGGAGAGAGGTGAGTTCCTCCTTCCAAAACTGGACAAAATAGCCCGATTTGTGAATGGCTCGGACAATGAGACCTTGAGAAGAGCAGGGTGAGGCTGGAGCAGATGGACTCAAATTCAAGGAAGCACTTGCTTGGCTTCCGGTTGAGAGGAAAGAGGCTTCTGGAAGCCACTTCAGAGACCAACCTCCTTGGTGTACTGCTACATTTAGCACTTTGTTCTACTGTGCCTTGTGAGGAACAAGGGGGAACCCAGGGATTGAGACAGTGGCTCACCTGTAGAATAATAGCTGCCAGGTATGCAGTGGGCAGTATGCCCAAGGTGCTATACGGGGAGGCTTGTCAAGAATTCTAAATGAAGTTATATGCCTCTGAGAGATTTCCAGAGGGGAAAATGTGAACTAGGATGAGTGAAACAGTGTTGTCTGGACAAATGTAAAGACTTCATTTCCAGTATGGCGTCTAAGAGCTGGTTTGGATAAAGCTGTCATAAAGGTACAGATCCTCTGGCTGCATGATAAAGATCTAGATTAAAGATGAACATAATCTCATGGAACTTCACTCTCATCAACCCAAATGGGACCCATTCTCTCTAAGCCACTTTCTCCTCCTAAAAGCAAGAGCTAGACAATACTTCCTTTGTGTGTTTGAAGATGAAACACAGTAGCACAGTATATGAAAGTCAGAGAGCATGGTGTCTCCAGAGTAGTACACACACCATACACCCCAATCACCATGACAGTGCTATGAGCCCTGGCATTTAATTGAAATTGAGATTTTTCTCTCAGGGGTGAGAAGAATCTAGAGAAATATGTTGACTTCTTGCACAAAACCCATGTTTAAAAAAATTTTTTTTTGCATTTTCCCAGGGATGGAACTAGGATTGCTGAGCAAAAGCTCCATTGGAGTCAATGTCAATCTAAAATAATAATGATGATGATTGTGATAATGAAAAAAGACTGGGAGGAAACGGTTCCAAGTAGTGTTGTCTTTGAGAAATGAAGGCTTAAGTGATTTTTTAAAAAAAATATTCTGATAGTTTCCAACTTTTTAGGTGTGATAAAATACAATGAATACTTAATTTTTTTTTTCTTGAGACAGAGTCTCGCTTTGTAGTTCAGGCAGGCCCTGAGCTCACTATGTAGCCCAGGCAAGCCTCGAACTCAGCAATCCACCTGCCTCTGCCTCCCGAGTGCTGGGATTACAGGCGTGAGCCACCACACCTGGCACTGTGGTATGTGGTATTGATTGCTGGTGGGGGTGAGTCTCCACGCCCAGCATTGTATGTGGTTTCCGGGATCGAACTCAGGACCTTGCGCTTGCGAGGCAGGTGCCAGAACCACTGAGCTAAATCTCCAGCCCAAATTTTTAAAAAGTGAATTATCTAGCCATTAACTTCCCTTAGAATACTCCTTCTCACTTCACACACACTCATTCCATCATTCTTGCCACTTGAAGAAGCAGCTGTGGAAGTCCTCCATTACAAGCGTCTCTAGTTGTGTTGCTGAACCTTTGACATCCTGAACTGATTTTTTTTTTCTTTTTTTTCTGAACTGATTCAGTGTTTACCTCTCACTGTCATTCTGACTTCAAGGAAGAGCCAGAAGTTCTATAGTGCCAGATCTAACGAATAAGCAGGACAAAGACGCACAGTAATATTGTTGTTTGACAGAAATTTCTATAAATGTTTTTAATTGATTCAGGACATTGAAGCAGCCATGAAAGTACATTAAGGAAAGGAGATTTCAAAACTCCTTTAGAAAGTGGCAAAAACAATACGATACTTGCGTTTGAAGCAAGGGGGACTATTTTGAGGGGAATAATGGCAATGTGCCTTTTACTGTAATATTTTTAAGGTTTTAAAAATTTTAACATTCAAAGTGTATTTTTAAGCACACTAGATTTTTTTTTAATAATTTGAGAAAGAACAAAGTAGGAAAGGACCCTTGCCACTTACACACCTCAGGAACGTAGCAGTAAGCCCAGGAAGCTGGCCTTGATTTGAGACTCCACCAAATGCAGAAACAGTTTCCAAGCCCCCGAAGTGGAAGTCAAGTCCCACAGAGGCCACCCACTCTCCTGGGAGGAGAGGCAGCAGACACCCTGACCAGCCTCCTCGGAGTCCCACTCCAGAAGGGCCAGGACTCACAGAAGACAGAGCCAAGGGCTTCGGGAGCCAGTGCAGCAGTGAGGGAGTCCTCGTCCAACTGTGGGGCCAGCAAGGGCCCCCAATCTTGGCAACAGTGGTGGGGCTGGACCCGCTCCTGACCACAGAGCCAATCTCACCATCAGTAGGTGGCAAAGCCTCCCTGATTCTTAGTTACAGACTCGAGCCAAATTCTGTAAGACAGACCTTGGACTGTGGGGTAAAAGGGTGGGAAGGTGACAGAACTAGCTTGGCAAGACAGTAGGCCGGCTCCTTCCTCTCCCAGGCCTCCAAGTTCTTTATCTGTAGTTACTGGAGTCTGGACAGAGCAAGTTCTAAGCTGCTCTCCAGCTCTGAGCAAGCAGCTTGATGCCATAGGCCCCCGGCCACCCTTCCTCACCACTGGCCTCCAAGTTTCTGTGGTCCGGTAGACCTAAGAAGCCTTTGGCCGGCATGGTTCCACCCTTGCTTTTAATGAGGCCACATCTGGAGTGTATCTTCTCAGATTCCTGTTTTGTACAGCTCCTCACAGCTGGGTCCCCATAAATCAATTTGTTCTGCAGACAAGTTCCCAGAATTATTCCAGAATCTGACCCAGAAAAGGCAGTTTTATTTTCTTCCAGCTTTAACTTCAAATGCTGTGAGTGGAGCCCAGTCCACAGTGGAACAGGATCGTCTGGATCACGTGGCCAGAGTGGATTTGGAAAGGGGGTTATGAGCCGGCCCCTCTGTTCCCCCCTCACAAAGCACTGAACCCCAGTCTAGAGTGAAAAGACTGGATTGAAATAACCCCTCAGGATCCCAGCAATTCTTAGGTTCAGTTTTCCTGGAAAGCTGAAAAAGCACAGGAGATGAAGTCAGTCTCCATGCGGCAGGAAAGGAAGGGCAACCAGGAACCTCCAGCCCTTTGGCTCTGCAGAAAACGCCAGACTTCGATGAAGCACAACTGAGGTTCTCCTTGTGACCTCTATGCTGCTGTGGCCCCCAGGCTGTCTCTGGGACTGAGACACTAGGAGACTTTGCTCGGCCTTCACTCTCTCCACCTTGGTGAGCATACCCTGAGTACCACATGCCCCGGAATTCTGCTCCCCACCTTGTTTCATGTAATCCTCCCAACCCGCAGAGGTAGGCATCAGCAAAGTCATTTTTTTTTTTTTTTTTTTTGCTTTTTGGAGACAGAGTCTCACTTTGTAGTTCAGGCTGGCCCTCAGCTCACTATGGTGCCCAGGCAAGCCACCACAAACTCAGCAATCCTCCCGTCTCTGCCTCCCGAGTGCTGGGATGACAGGCGTGAGCCACCACGTCCGGCATTGTGGTATGCGGTGTTGATTGTTGGTGGGCATGAGTCTCCACACCCAGTGTTATATGTGGTTACCAGGGATCGAACTCAGGTCCTTGCGCTTGCGAGGCAGGCACTGGAACCACTGAGCTAACCCTCCGGCCCGCAAAGTCATTATTTTACAAGAGAGGAAACTGAGGCTCAGGGGGGTTGAGTGAGCTGCCTGAAGTCTAAGCAACCAAGTTCTTGTCTGAACCAATGCTAATCCTGACTTCTTTTCAGTGTATCCTGTTTCTTTTTTTAAAAAGTCATACTTGCTCCTTGTCTCCCTGCTGATAAGAACTTAGATTTAGACTCCACTTAGAGTAATTTTTTTTTTTTTTGAGACAGGGTCTTGCTTTGTAGTTCAGGCTGGCCCTGAGCTCACTATGAAGCCCAGGCAAGGCTCGAACTCAGCAATCCTCCTGTCTCTGCCTCCTGAGTGCTGGGATGACAGCTGTGAGCCACCATGCTTGGTATTGTTGTATGTGGTTACTGGGGATCAAACCAGGGACCTTGAGCTTGCTGGGCAGGCCCTGGAACCACTGAGCTAAATCTCCATCTACCACACTTAGAGGAATTTTTAAGGATAACTTTTATCAAAGGCAGGTTTCCAATGAAGCCAGCAGCCCCTGTCCCACCTTTTCCTACCCCCCTTGGGCTTAGATCTGGCTCCTAGGAAGGTCCCACCCTCAACTCTTCCAAGTACTTCCAAGTGTCCAGAGTCAGCCTGAGGCTGGCTAGACCTCTCTTCAGGAATGCAAGACAGAGAGAGTTCTGCCCTCTGGTTAAATGCACCAGATTTAATGCAAGCATCTGTCTTCACTTCTCCCCCAAACTCGTGAAAACATATCCCATGAAGATGGGCTGAGGAAGCTGCGTCTCCCCAGCCTGGCACTAGGGATTCAGGGACGGATCCTCTCCCTCTCGAAGGGGCTGTCCTGAGGCAGCGCATAGCACACTGGGGGCCTCCGAGAGGGATGCAGAGCAGCAAGGGAAGCTGCAGTGAGACCCATCGCAGCCTCCCTGGGAAGACACCCAAGAGCCGACAGGCACATGTCACGGGAAGACTTCCCCTCACTGGCAGTGGACAAGTGAGGGTCAGCCGACACATGCTGGGGACACAGAGGAAGGATCCCCACAAAGTTTATGACCCAGTAATTTGCTTTCCTTCTTCACAGCTGGCTACTTGAGGCCAGAGGTGCTTTGCAGTCACTCTTGGGTTAATATGTGGAACTGCCCAATAGGCACACCCTTCTGGTAATTTCTTTATAGAACACTGAAAGAACTGTCTTAACTAAATTCCCATGAGCATCCTCTTCCTCTGACCCCTGCCTTTCAAAAGAAGGTTCCAGATGATTCACAGAGGAATCGTGACTCTGTGGTTGGGACAGAACCGTCTGTCCCACGGGTATTGAGCACTCTGAAGATGGATAGGGGCTGGATGGAGCAATTGCAGCTGACTGCGGGCCTTTCTGGCAATGCAGCAAGTGTCTCAAAAGGGGACACTGAAGAAATATCCCCAGTCCCTGAGCCCCGCAATCCCTCACCCCTTTGAAAGAGACCACAGAGTCTAAAAATGAGCAAAACCAAGTTCTACCTGGACAACTGCATGCAGAGGAAGCGGTCTGCTTCCCGAGGCCACATGCTGTCCAGTGTCCGGTTCTCCCTGAGGTGACACTTTCAGAAGAAGTGTGCTTGCCCAGGGATATAAGTCAGCCACAACTTCCTGTGCTCTCCAAGCAGGACCCACTTAGCTCACACACCCAGGCCAGTGGTGTTACATAAGGGACCAAGAGGGAGGGGGGCGCCTCGGTCGGGGTTTTCAGCTACGGGACTCCGAGGCAACTCTCCTCCCCTCTGAGAAGAAGCTCAGAGCAGGAACAGCTGTGCACTGGGACAGCCCTGGACAAGCCAGCACCGCATGGACTAGCTGTGTGTCCAGACCCCTCTGAGCCCCAGTGTCTTCTGCGAGACAGGGGTGAGTGTTCATGGACTAGCACCTGGCTCACTGGGCGTCTGAGAGTTAAGGTATGAAGCACATAGAACAGTACTCATTTCAGGGTATTTATTACATTTTATTATTGACAATGAATAAGAAGGAGCAATCTGAACCTACCAGACCTTAAAAGATCAGACAGAACAATCCTTATTTTAAAAAATCCTTTAAAGTTGTGTATAAATGTGGGAAATTCAGGGTGTAACACAGTAAACTTCACAAACATTGGAAGACAGGAGGAAGTCAGCGTTCCCATGTCTACTTACCAAATAAACACACAGCCATGCTATGGAGCAAAACCTTTAAAATCAAGATTTATTTTTTTCCCCTTTATTGAGTTTACTGGTACATTTTAGGTACACATTATGATCACATTCATTCACAACGAGACTCTCATTCAAAAAATAAAAGGAAAGAAAAGAAAAACAAACCCAGGCCATGTTCAGAACGTGGACTGCTACACGGAATCAGTACTGACAAAGAGAACACTGTCCCCAGCTTGCTGTGTGATCCTAGACAGAGCCCATTCCTCACTGGCTTCAGCTTCCTGCCTGCTATGTTTGGCACCAGTAATCTGTGGGACACTGCTAGGTCTCCCATCCCACAGACCTCTGACTTGGGGGACGTTTTGGACCAATAGACTTGGCCCCCACCAAAGCACTGTCACGTTCCCTGAGCTGACATCACCACCTAGTGTGCCATGCGAGGAAGACATGAGCACTCAGCCAGTGAAGAGCTTTCTTTGCTTCCTCTTCCTCTCACTTTAATATCTTGCTATTCAAACTATGGTTCATGAACTAGAAGGAATAGTGTTCCCTAGGAACTGCTCAGGGACAGAACGTCAGGTCTCAGACGACCTAATGAACTCAAAGCTGCCTTTAATCAGATGCCAGGTGGTGCCGCAGAGTCCACTACTGTGTGAAAAACAGGAGGAAGGAAAGGGAAGCTGGTTAGTAGCGCAGGACGTTTCAGTTTAGCACATACTCAACCCATAAAGCAACCCAGAACTTACTCAAATAAATAAAACAAATCCCTTCCAACTAACATGAAAGAAGCTTGTTGTATGGGGAACATTTAGTTTCTTGGGATTTTTTAATGTCTTCAAGATGGAACCTCCTTGAATGTTTAAGTTGGAACAACAGGGATGGAATCCCTGAACCCACGTCTCTAGCTGCACCTGTCTGTCTACATTGGCACTGATGGGATAATCACCCAGGTAAGTCTCTGATTCCAGGAATTCCACCTGAACTTGGCTATTCTGAGCTCTTAGAGGCCACTGCAGGTCCTGGCCATGCGCTCCGTGGTAAGGTGCTAGTTTACTTCCCAAGGCAGTAGCAAACTCTGTCTCAAGACCAGTGGGCAAACCTATGGAACACGTTATTTGTTTTTAAGATAAAACATATTAACATAGAGTTGTTTTTTTTCCAAACTAAGACCTCCGTATGCATGTTCAATTGCAGTGCCAGCACTTTGTGATAAGTAAGTGGGTTTGGGGTTGCGGTTGGGGTGCTGGTCTCTGAGAGGTTTGCCATCACAGATCTCGGAGCTGAGCTCCTCAGTCCTATAACCACAAGAAGCTGAATTATAATGAGAAGCGAAAGAGCAGGGAAGAAGACACTGAGTCTCACATGAGACAGCAGGAGGCAACCCCTTAATTTCAGCCACTGGGATGCAGACCTGAGAACCCTGTATGTCCCTCCAGGGTGTGACAAGCCACAGAACCTGGGAGACAGAAAGTGGAGGTTGTTTTCAGCTGTGAAACACTGGGTAGCTTATTACACCCCACTAGAAAAATCAGTACAGATTTGGGTGCCTGATGGGGGGTGTTGCTGTAACAAATCCCTATTGTGTGAGAGGATGCAGGAGGAATTTTGAAGAGCCTCATTGAGAAAGCCTACATTTCTTTGAACAGGCCCCTGTTAAACAGATACGCCAAGTGTGGTTGGTGATGCATGTCTGTGTCTAGCACTCTGAGCTGGAGGATCACAGATTCAAACCACTCCCGGATGACTTAGAAACATAGCAAGACCCTGTCTCAATCTGAAGATGTGAGTTCTACAGTGTATGATAGATACTGTGAAGTAGAAACTATTCCAAAGGAAAAAGGTAGGGGTAAGTAATGAGGGGAAAGAAAAAAATATTATGTTAAAAAAAAGAGAGCAAGCATATGTATATGGCAGTGGAGGGGTTGTAGGGTGAGTAGGGGAATGGGTAACAATCAACTCATGTCTAATGAGAATCAACTCATGTCAAATGTTGATACAAACTCTCAATATTGAGTGTACTCATGATGTGTATATAAAATACACCAATAAAGGGGCTGGAGGGTTAGCTCAGTGGTTCCAGCGCCTGCCTCGCAAGCACAAGGACCTGAGTTCGATCCCCAGTTACCACATATAATGCCGGACGTGGTGGCTCACGCCTGTAATCCCAGCACTCGGGAGGCAGAGACAGGAGGATTGCTGAGTTGGCGGCAGCTTGCCTGGGCACCATAGTGAGCTCAGGGCCAGCCTGAACTACAAAGCGAGACCCTGTCTCAAAAAGCAAAAAAAAAAAAAAAACACCAATAAAGAATTCAATTTTAAAAGGTTTTTTAAAAAGACCCTGTCTCAAAAGTGGGGGGCAGCTGGAGGCAGCTGTAGCTGCTGTGAAGGCCCTGGGTTCAGTCCTTTGTATGTGGGGGTCGGGGTGTTGAGGATGCTGCCAGTAAGAGCTCAGGAGGAGCAAAGGACAGTGTACTGGAAACCAGTGGAAAAGGATCTTTGCTGTACTGCGCTGGAGAATTTAGCAAACATCTCCTGTACCTATGCGGAAAGGGAGCGAGCAGAACTTGTTTGAGATGAACCTTGGTATGTGGCTAGCATATGCTGCCTGGTTAGTTCTGACTGTTCGTAATAAAATATGAAACCAAAGAGTTTAGAGGAGAAAACTTACACAATGAGCAAAGAACGAATTATTTAGAAAGATGTTGGCTTCTCCAGATGGGAAAAGATGCTAAAGATCAGAATGGCAGCTGAAAGCATGGTATGGAGGAATGGCTAAGTGTAAAAACAGAGAAATTCTTAAAGAACAGCAAAAGAAAAATGACTCATCACATACAACTTTTGATGAGCAGCTTCTCATTTAAAACAAAGATGACCCTAAAATTGTAAAATCACTAATTCATCGTGCTGTGGCGGGGGGGGGGCCTTCCAACTACAATCCTATATCAAGGTAAAAGACAGAATAAAGACATTTCCAAATAAACAAGGACAATTTGTTAGGCTGGGGGTGTAGCTCAGTGGCATCATGCTCGCCACAGGTGTGCAAGGCCCTGGATTGAATCCCTAGCATATACATGTGCATGCACACGTGCACGTGCACGCGCACGCACACACACACACACACACACAGATTGATCTAACTTGATGAACCACTAAGGAAAGTTATTAACAGGAAAGAGAACAGCACCAAAGGGCTACTTGCATTCCTAAGAGGTAAAGCAGAACATGGGAAATGGGACATCGACTGGTGAATACGATACTTTTGTGTACTACACATACCCTTCTTTCACTCTTTAGAGCAGTAATTATGCCATTTTATTGTTGAGTTTATAAGATATCTATCTATCTATCTATCTATCTATCTATCTATCTATCTATCTATCTATCTATCTATCTATATCCATCATAGAACAGAGGAGGATAGGAAATGGAGCTGACTTGTGCAAACTTGCTAAGTATTACTGGAATCAACACCAAGCTGACAAACTTTAGGATAAAGTTAGGAAGCATATTGCAATCCCTAAGGCAGTTGTTAAACATATAACTAGAAAATATGCTAAGAAATGAACAGAGTATATATTATGCCTTATGCAGAAGAGGCAATGAATCTGTGGTAAATTCTGATTTTATAATAAGCATCTTATACTTTATACACTGGCATGATAAATATGCATCTAGTTGTCTCATACCAAAAGCAGGGCTGTCACCCTTGACGTGATTTCCAGTTCTCTAAAGCCCCACCCCCATTCCTCAATCTGCTTTATACCTTTGCCTCCTGGTGGCTAGTTTCCTGTGGGACACATAAGAGAGGGATCCCCACACTGGGCATGGACTGAGCAGATGTGGCACAGTGACCTGTCTGGCTCCGTGTGATTCCACAGAACTCATGCCCGCATGTTCCAACTGCACCACTGAGAGCTTCCGGTAGGAAGCCTGCTTGGGTAACACCCTGCCTGGGTCCCCCCCCCCCAGTAATTTGGCCATAATTCCCCCTTCTCTTGTTCGTCACTGGAAGATGGAGTGCATATGTCCTTTACATCTGACCTCTCCCTGTGGTTCCTGCCAGGATGGCTGCCTCTTCTGTCTGGGATGTCAGTAAGCCATTGTTTTACTGCGCTGTGTCTCCTGTGTCTCACCTGATCAGCACACCTAAGCCCCACTCTCCTGGCCCAGGACCCCCAGAGTAGCCCATGTTGGTAGAATGAACTGAACACAAACATGCTACCAATATGAACAAGTTTCCTAGGAGAGGGACACCTGGCCATGGGCGGGACGCTTAGGCATCAGGTCATCCACCACGGTACAGCAATCTCCATGAAAGGCAAACTGTAAAACCCACAACCGCCTTGGGGACCCAGCAGGACAAGAAGAGTTTATAGTCAATGACTTGAGATTTCAGGGTCAAACCAAAGAGAAATATAGCAGAATTCTAGAAGCAGAACCTATCTGCCACAGCAAGGACTCTTCACACACACACACACACACACACACACACACACACACACTCAACCCCACACAACACGACTGTCTTCACACCTTTCTGGGCTATGTGAAGGCAGGTAAGAACTCACACAGGCAGAAGAAATTGATGTGAGAATTCCCTCACATGCCTGTGGGCTTTTCTCTCTTCACCCATCAAACTACTTCCCAGTTTGTAAAAATATTTACCATCCTATGTTCAAAATATTTTATTGATTTTTTTTCCCCAACCCCAAAACTTGCTGCTCATAGCTGATGGCAAGAACGAGAGGGCTTAAAATAAAGCCAAATAGCTGCGGTGCTGGTGAATGCAGCGAAGATGTCTGCATGGCCCCCTGAACTCTGCAGACTTAGTGTCAATTTCACACCTGCCTGTGGGACCTTCTTGCCTCCGGCGGTGCAGCTGCCCCTTCATCAAGCTCATCTGGACACCGCAGAAAGCACAGAGGAGCCAGGCGGCCCTGAACTCTGTCCAGGCCCAGTCAGCACCAAGGGAGCGGACAAGGGGAGGACTTGGCCCGCCCCGCCTTACACATGGGAGGAAGGGTGTGCGAGGGACTGTGCACCACCTCACACCCGTCTGCTGAGGGGCTGGGAACCCCATGAAGCTCATCTGTATCTACTTGTCAGTCGCATGCTGAGAGGCAACTGTGCTTTGCAGTTCATACCAGGCATTTACGAAAACGGAGGCTGATACTGAAAAAGCTCACCCTGTGGCAGGGACTGAGCTCAACCTAGATGACGTTATTTAACCCACTCAACCACCCCATGCTTGGTTTTATAATCCCCACTTTACATAGAAGAAAGTAAGGTTCAGAGTGAAGATGTATAAGGTGGACCAAGTGCTACTTCTGGGTAACTGCTAATCTGATCCCTGCCAGGATCTTTCAGAGGGGAGAATGTGTATGAAAAAGAGCTGGAGACCAGAGAAGATTCTTTTCAATCAGTTACACTATCTTCATTCTTCCACATCCGATGGGTACAAAAGTAAAGACCTACAGCTGTGTGCTCATTGATTCTTCTTTAATCACTCATGCAAACTTTATACAGTTGACAAGATCTGGGTTCATTTGAGAACATTCCTGAAATCAGAATTTCTGGAACTTCCGTACCAGCTGCCAACACTGAAGAGTTAAATGACCAAATATTAATGAATAAATTTGAGAAATGAATTTCAAATAAAAATTAAATTTCTCCCCGACACTACTTGCTACATGATAAAAATGGCAGAAACATGTTGAAAGTTATGACGGTAGTGACTAAAAGCAAACGACCACCCTCCTGCTGGGTCCTGTTAGAAGTCCACTCTCAAGCTTACATGAACATTATAAAGTCTGACCCACACATAACCAAAATGCATCTTCTTTTTGCTTTTTGGAGACAGGATCTCACTATGTTTCTGGCTCACCTCAAACTCACGACCCCCCTGCCTCTATAGTCCCAGAGTACTGGGAGTACAGGCAGGTATCACTACACCCAGCTAAAAAGATGGAGTCTTTATTAAATAAATGTTAACAGCCTGAAGGAACAAATGCAGTGTTCCTAGCGTCTGTCATGCCATCCCAAGAAAACTCCAGCCCAGCATTTGAGGTATTATCAGTTTGTGCAAAATATACTTCACACCTGGGAACCCTTGTAAGTACCAAAAGGGAGTATTTACCTTGTTTGCTGAGGAGAATAAAAGCTACAGCTGCAGAATACATATCCTAATAGAAAAATATTACAATTTCTCAAATATCAAGAGTTAACATCTCATGGTTACTCTCAGAAAATAGGGTATTTTGGAACATTTTTAAACTTTTCAAAATCAAAACAAAGTTCATTCACATTTATTTTTAATAAAATTCAACAAGATTTCACAAAAGGCAAAACGGTCTCCTTATAAAAATAGAGCTGCCAGATCTGTGGAGGGCTCTGGTCCCTGTGCTTGCTGGGCCTCCGCTGGGCAGAGTCCATGGCTTCGGGGGTCCCCGTTCAGCCGGCTCTATGGCATGCGTTCCTTGAAGAACCACTTCTGATCATCTGAGTTGGTGCAGTCTCGCAAAAGTGGGGTGAAACTGTTGCTGACCTCCTTCCTCACGGCCTGGACACACTTCTTGGACTGTTCATGAAATAAAGAACCATCCTACAATGATAGACATTGGACGTTCAAGACAATTACAAGTGACTCCTGAGAAAGGCATCCTTACCTTTAAAACAGGTTCTGGAAAGCTCATGGCATGGCTATCATTTCAAAAACATTTACTGTGGAGCAGCTGTCTTGTGTGCAAAATGTCAACTCAGAACCGCCCTACAGGTGGAGCGCTCCAAGTACAGGCTACACTGCCTGTGAGGGGGCGATGGCGCCACCTGCTGGTTGATCTGGGGATTTGCCAGCCCTTGTAGCTCACGTTATTTGCTTCAGGAAAATCAGAGCAAAGATCTCCGTTTCCTTTTTTAAAAAAATCTCTTTCACTTCTCCTAGGTTGACTAATTCCTACCCTAGTGGTGTTTTGCTCTTATTCATTTAAAAAGAGTCAGAAAATAACCATAATCCCAGCTTTGGAGTCTTCTAGTCACTTGGCCTGAGTTCCTCCCCTGCTACTTGTCTGAGTCAGAGTCAGTGGGCTCTGTATGGTCTGACTGCCACTCCCAAGAGGACAAGATCTTATGTAACAGCCTCCTCTGCCCTTGCCTCACCCCAGCAGCACTGAGCTAGCCTGGCCAGTTCTCTCCCAGCTAGCTAGGGCTTATCTCATCCTGTCACCTCTCTGTTGTTACCGCTACACGTGCCCATGATGACACCATCATGGCTAAGCAGCCGTTAGGAGGAATGGGTAACCCACTTATCCTGAGGAGAGATCCCCTGGAACAAAGCAGATGCAACAGAATCTTAAATACTATCACCTGGAAACCCTTCCAAGCGCTCTAAGCTGTCGTTAGAGGAACTTAAAAGTAAATAAATGTGTCTCCTTCTGCTCATGTTCTAAACAAACTCATTTCTCCTTAAATAGGTGGTGAAATTTAAGATAAAAGTTTTAGTGATATCAAAGAAGGGCACTTAAGACAGTCACAGGCTTTTGGGATGTGCCAAAGTATTCCTCCTTCCCGTTTTCTTATATCAAGTGGACAGCACTATGGTGGCTTGGCTGTCCTGGGCAGACTGCAAATTCCACTGCCAAATAACAACCTTCTACAGAAAAACTTCTTCCAACTTCTAATCACAGAGAATTAACCCTTTCTGGGCAAGACCGAAGAACAACACATCCCTGCAGCCCACTTGATAATGACAGCTTCCCAAGAGATGAATGAATGATGACTGACTTTTTCTATTAAATTACTTTCCTTGGATTTTGTGAGTGATTTCTGCAGTTCTATCATAGGCTTACTCCAAATGCAGTGGGGCTGGCACCTTTCAGGCCCAGAATACACCCGGTTCCAAATCAACAAGGAGTATGTGCAGAGCCAGCTCCATTCTGGAGCACTCTTCTCGGCTGCAACAGCACAAGTCACAAGGAGCCTCCACACAGCTCTGTGGCTTCCGAAGAACATTCCTGGGCCACATGAATTCCTCACTGGAGAAAGACCAGGTTGCTATTCTTGCATCTGTTTTAGAGCTGGGAAAATGAGGCTTAAGAAATGAAGCACTGGGCCGGAGACTTAGCTCAGTGGTTCTGGAGCCTGCCTAGCAAGTGCAAGCTTCCTGATTTGATCCCTGGTAACCACATACAACAATACCAGGCGCGATGACTCATGCCCACCAGCACATACCACATACCACAGTGCCGGGTGTGATGGCTCACATCTGTAATCCCAGCACTCAGGAGGCAGAGGCAGGAGGATTGCTGAGTTCGAGGCTTGCCTGGGCTACATAGTGAGCTCAGGGCCAGCCTGAACTACAAACTGAGACCCTGTCTCAAAAACAAAACAAAACAAAACAACCCAGAAAAGAAATGCAGCACTGATGCCCAGACCTAGCCTAGTGTTCTTGTGCTTTGGCTACTTGTTGCATTCACTTATACTCCATTTCATCTCCAAATGCCTCTGGGAGACTCTAGTTCATTACAGCCCACTGCGCCTCAGTGTGTCAGAAAAGGCTTGAAGGGAGGAGGGAAGTGCCTGGATCCCTGATGCTGTGGCCTCTGACACTGTGCCAACTCTGGGGTGACAGCAGAGTTCTCGATTCCCAGAACCCCCAGGCCCGAGACCCATTAGGACCACACAGGAAAGAGCAGCTGGCTTTCATGCTCCCGTCAGCCCCCAGATGGGCAGGCGGGGAGGGCCGAGCACTCACTGACCTCCTGAAGGAGGAACTTCTGGTTCTCCGGGGCAGTGTCTTCACACAGATGCATGATGAGAATGTCTTTTCCTGCTTCCACTGCGACACAGGCCTCAGGCTGGCGGGTGTTATAGCGGATTTCCTTCTGTGACGTATACTCGAAAAACTAGGAACAGAGCAGCCAAGCCATGTGAGGCACCAGACAGACCCCATTCGCTTGGAGAAACCCTGTCCTACAAAGTGTCCAAGAGCCCCAAATAATTTTTCTCATGTTGCCAAGGTCCAAATTATGAAAGTTTACTATAGACCATAAGGTCAAGGAGAAGTGGAGTAAGTCTGGATTGGAAGAAAACTGCTCAATCTCCTTCAATGGAAAACTGGTTCTGCACGGTCAGTGACACAGTGACAGTCCAGAGCTGCTTCCGTCTCATCCCCTGCATCCCCATGGGCCCAACAGCGCTAGAGCCTGTCTGTTCTGGCTGGGATTTGTTCAGGTCCTCAGAGCCTGACCAGCCTGACATACAGCACTGATCCCGAAAGACCCACCTGGGTCCTCCCCAAGCCAATTTCCCTTAACACCATTGTGCAGTATGATTCTATACATGGAAATCTATCATTCCATTTCAGAATGAACTCTAGGCAAACCATCCAAAATGCAGGTCTGGAGTTGTTTTTCCTTTCTTCCTTGTAATGGAAGATGTTCACGGCAGTTATTTCCAGTTACAGAAAACTGGGAGGCAGACAAGCAGTTAACTGAACAGTCACACAATCAAATCTTACAAGGTCCTTGGGAATGGTTTTTCCCAAAGCACATCTAGTGACATAAATACGGTAAAGATAATGGGATGTAAAACACACATGCAGGTGTGGTAGCACAGGCCTGTTAGCACAGCACTGGCAGGCTGAGGTAGGAAGATCACACTGGAGCCTAGCCTAAGTAACCTGGTGATTTAGTAATATGAAAAAGGCCCTGGGTTCAACTTCTAGTTCCACAATAAACGAACAAGCAGACATTATGGTAAGGACTATCTAAAACACCTAGTGTAACGCCTGCATATAAAGAAAGGGGAAAATGTTTTAATTTCAATGGCAGTAGATGTGGGTCTTGCCCCCTTGCTTCTACTTTTTATATTTCCCAAATGACCTGAAATGTGCATATATGGCTGCTATAATGAAAACATTTTTAAGAAATGCTTTTTTGTGCTACGGATAGAACCCAAGGCCTTCCATGTGCTAGGCAAGACCTCTACCATGGAGCTACACATGCAGCCCCCAGAAATCAAATTTTAAAAATCCACAGCTTTGCTCTAATCTGTCGCAGAGCCCCACTCACCTGGTTCTGGCCCATCCCGTGGCAGGCGTACAGGGTGACCTGGTGTCCAGCAATTTGGTTTTCATTAGGAGGGTTATAGTCAAAGCAGTATCCCATCTGTCCTTTGTTCCGGAGCTACACAGAACGCAAAGGTGGCATTTTGGTCCAGCTTGATATGTACCAGCAGACTCCGTGCCAGGCTGGGACAGGTTAACAGGCTGAGAGGAAAGCCCTCATCCGGAGAGGCCTCGCAAGAAGAACCCTTCTGCATGCTTGGGACCTCCTAGTCATCCCAGTGTTTTTCCTGTCAGAAATGTTGGCAGGAAATTTTATACCACTTTATGATGGTAGTCCTGTAGGTCAGAGGTTCACTTCTTTTCTTCCCTGAAAGTTACTTCCCGGCAGCAAGCCTGGCATTGCATTGCTCCAGGTATACCTGGGTTATGGCCTTGAACTGAGACGAGGCAAGCCAACATCAAGTGGGTGACAGACACAGAGAAAAAGGTCTTTTGTGGTGCCAGGGATGGGCTGCAGGGCCTTGTGCATGTGTGATAGGCAAATGTACATCATCTACAGCCTGGGATTTTCTAAATCACTTTACAACACGGTATGTTTAGCAACATTTCCTTAGTGAAATATACTCAATGAATAAATACAAAGCAAAGAAATGTTAAAGTTCACTCAGTATAACACATTGTTTTGAAACTATTTTAAGTATATTTTAGGATAAAGCAAGTAAGCAATTATATTAACATTACTGTAATAGACACCAAGATTTCAGTGTAAGGAAAAAGAAGAAGTGGAATATCCAAAAGGATTTAATAAGATCACATGTGAATCTGAGATGCCAATATGACCACATGATTTGTTTCTCAAAGATATGTAGGTCTTTCTTGTGCCCACTAAAAGTGTTATTCTGCGTGGTAGCCACTGGCCACCTGTGGCTGGCTAGTGGACACTTGACATATGACCAACCCAAATTAAGATTCTGTATAAGTAGAAAATATGTGCCAGAATCCAAGATTTAATGTAAAAAAAGAATATTAAATATCTTAATGAATTTTTATATTAGTTGTATGCTGAAATGACATTATTTGAGATATTGTGGGTTTAATGTCATATTAAATTTACTTGTTTCTTTAATATGATCACCAAAAAAACTTATATGACAGGTGGCTGTCACCGTGGTTCTGTGGGACATTGTGGTCAGAGGCAATGACCATCTGTAGTAACATGAGAGACGCAGAACACCAAAAGCACAGGGGTTTGGAGAAGTGGAAGGAATATTAAAGAAGTGTGGGGACTAGGTCAGAATTAAGTCACAACAAAGAGACTGCTGCTAACCAAAGATAGGGCAATTAGAGTATTTTTAAAAAACTAAATAGATTGAAATACACTGGCTATGTAAACATAGTCTTTGTATTGTGCTGCTACACCAGAATACCACAGACAGGGTAACTTATAAAGAACAGAAATGAAGGGACCAGAGATTTAGCTCAGTGGTTCCAGCACCTGCCTGGCAACCGCAAGGACTGGTTCAGTCCCTGGTGACCACAAAACACAATGCCAGGCATGGTGGCTCACACCTGTAATTCCAGCACTCAGGAGGCATAGGCAGGAGGATTGCTGAGTTTGAGGCTTACCTGGGTTATATAGTGACCTCAGGGCCACCTGAACTACAAAGCAAGTCCCTGTCTCAAAAAAAACAGAAATGGAAGCCGGGTGTGGTGGTTATATATTTGAAGTCCCAGTACTCTGGGAGGCCGAGGCAGGAGAATGGCAAAACTGAGTCTAGACTCAGAAATTTAGTGACTTAAGACTCTGTTTCAAAAATAGAAAAGAGGGGCCAGAGATTTAGCTCAGTGGTTCTGGTGCCTAGCAAGCACAAAGTCCCTGCTTAGATCCCGGTAACCACATACAACAATACCAGGCCTGGTGACTCATATCCACCAGCAATCAGTACCACCTACCATAGTGCTGGGCGTGGTGGCTCACGCCTGTAATCCCAGCACTCCGGAGGCAGAGGCAGGAGGATTGCTGAGTTTGAGGCTTGCCTGGGCTACATAGTGAGCTCAGGGCCAGCCTGAACTACAAAGCAAGACCCTGTCTCAAATAACAAAACAAAGCAAAATAGAGATTGGGGATATAGTTGAGTGTGAAGGCCCTGGATTTAATCCGTAGTACTACAAATAATGAAAATAAAGCACTAAAATTTATTTCTTCACAGTTTTGGGGCCTGGAAAGCCCATGCTCAAGGCACTGCCCCTATGAGGGCCTTTTGACTGTGTCCTCATATAGAGGAAGGCAGAGTGCTCGTTTCGGCAGCACATATACTAAAATTGGAGGAAGGCAGAGGTGCAAAGAGCAGACCCAGCCTACAAGCACTTCTCATAGCAGTGTTAACTCACTTAGGAGGGCAGAGCCCTAACACACAGACAGCTCCAAAGACTGCTGCTCTGGGGACTGTTTCCAACACATGAGTTAGGAGAAGACACACATATCCCACAAATCTCCATTAGTTTATGATGAAAGTCAAGAAAACAAAAGCATCAACAGTCAGAAAAGTAGGTCACTGGATGCAATTGCAAAATAGAGTAGGGGCGTACCAATTCTTATTTGAAAAATAGGCAAATGAAAAGAAGGACTTAAGAACCTGGCATGACTCTGTTGGATTAACTCTACATGTCATGGATACTGATTTTCTTAGGGAACATTTTTCTTTACAGAAACATTCCACTAATAAACATGGAAATATTCCACTAATAAATATGGAAGAAATGAGAATAATCACCATTTGCCAACTCCATTTGAAAAGCTGGATTGAAGTTATCAATGATTATCAAAGCTGTGAGACAAATGGCTGATGGGGAGCTGCCTGAGAATCATCACAGTTACACCATGAACCCCTGGGGTGTCTCACCACTGAAAGCAAAATGACAGCCTTACGAGCTCCTGAAAAAGCACAACGGGAATACAAGGCACTATCCACAACCTGCCAAACAGGTGGACCCCAACACGAATCAAACCCTACTCCCACTGTAAAGAAATACCACAGAGAGGTTCAACACAAAGCCGGTATATGGGTATGAGGAGCCATTCTCAAAGTAAGAACTCCACAGACAACACGTCCTGCTTTTTCAAAATCTGAAAGTATTAGAAAAATATAAAAAGGAAAAGAAAACAGATTAAAATAGACTTAGGAAATAAGACAAACATAATTGGGAATCAGCCAATCCCCCAAAAAGGGATTTGAAGAACTGGGGGATTATGAACTAGGACTGGATATTAAGTGATACCAAGAAGGGAACATTCATTTGAGTAGGGGTGATAATGGTCTGCTGATCTGTAAGATCATGTCCCCATTTTACAAGGATTCATACTAAAGTACACAGGACTGAGCAACACAATCGCTGGGGCAGAAACTGGTCTATTCTAGAATCACCCAGGCAGGATGCATTATGCCATTCTCTTTGTGGTTCTGAATACCTGAACTTTCATAATGAAAACAGAATTTAACACGGGCATGTCTACAGCCATACCACCCTGAACATGCCCAGTCTCATAAGCCAAGCAGGGTCAGCCTGGTTAGTACTCAGATGAAAGAATTTAACTTGGACATGCTGCTTTTACCTAAGCAGGCTTCTGGCAAACAGCACCACACTTCTGATCGGAAGAGACTTCTCTAAGATATTGTAATTTCTAGTAAAAACTATAAACACTGGACATCTTTGTTGGCTTTATCCAGAAACATTTCTTTAGGTTTTGTGAAAGACTAGAAGTGACTCTGCTACCCCCCTAAGCCTCTTGTGGACTCCTAAATTGAAAACTCCTAAGTGGTTGGGCCATGGAGACTAAAAGTAATAGGATAGGGTATTAGTAAAAGCCAGGATGTAGAAAAGCCAAGGAGGCCTCAGTTTCCTCCGCTAGAAAACAGGAGGCTTATACCTACTCATTTTCAATGGCTTCCAGCTGATATTCTGGACCTTAAGGAGACTAATGGGGAGAGATACACAATGAGTGAAAGGCAAAAGGGATGTGTGAGTGGAGGAGGTCTGTGGGCCCTATGAAGGGGCTTTTCTGGCTCAGGATCCAGGAACAACCAGCACCCCATAGCATGCTTTGCTCACCATCCCGAAGAAGCCAGGTCTGTCCTCTGGCACATGCAGTTCTGGATACACATTCTCCAGGAACCACCGGAAGTCCTTACACTGGAGCTTGGCCCGGAGCTCTCTCCTCTCTGACACATCCCCATAGGGCTCCTGAGGAGACACGACAGTGAGTGTCTGAGGGCCCGGTGCTTCCCACTGAAGCCCCTCACTGCACAGATGGTTGGTCACTAACAACCCCCTGCGTCTGTCAGCCGTCTGTCCTGTGTCAGGTGCTGTGCACAAAGGACAAGAATACCCTCAAGCCAGTCCTGGCACCTCGTAGGAGAGGAGCTGGCACATACAATTCCATTCCCAGCTGATCTCGGTACAAGGGGAGATGACTGGTGTGCAAGAGGGGAGACAACACACTTGCGGACACAGCCAAGGAGCCAAACCCTAGAGTCACTGTCACTGCAGGCCTGTGAAACAACGTTGTCTGCAGACCCAGGCAGAGAGCCACCAGCCTCGGCATGACATGTTATTCACATGTGAAAATCCGAGACGCAATCAGAGTAAGAACCTTATGTGCTTAATATATTCAAATATACATCTATGCTTCCCCCACGCACATGGTGTTTAAGAGCAAAATGCTGCAGCAGGAAATGCTGTGAAGTTTGGGTTGGTGGTCAAAACCAGTGGGAACTTTCAAGTAATTAAATAAAGCAAGCTGCTATTTAATATGGCCAATGTTGAGCCTCAAGAACCATGCTGAAGACTGCAACACGACTGGTTCTGTCTTAATAAGTAAATATTTAATACAATTTCAGATTTCTGCTATTTCCATGTTTTTTCATTGGTGAGAGTTACCACACCTTAGATTCAATCAAAATTCCTTGCTAACAGCCAGGCCGTTGGATGTATTCCACAGCCCTCTGGCAGTTCCTTGGAACAGGAACCATGGGCTTCACACTGGCTGGCCGTGAAGAGAAAAGGTTTTGCTCTGCAGCACTTGGCATGACGGAGGCAGCTAAGGCGGAGACAGCAGAACCTGAGGCAGAGGCCAAGTGGGAGGCCAGGCTGAGAGCACAGGGCTCCGTGGGCAGTCACAGGTGCCCCGAAGCATGTATCAGCTCCAAGGCCTTGCACAAGCCCCTGAATCTCCCCTCTGCCTCCTGTCCTCATCTGTCGAGTGAGATTCTGACAGCTCTCCTGGAGGGCTGCTGTGGGGATGTGGGGGGACTTCTGTCAGGCAGCCAGGGGAAAAGGCCCAGAGTAGTAATGACAACTTTGGGGTTTCCAGTCATACCAACAGCCCACTGTGGTATGCGTGTCATAGGTCTACCAAGACCTTCTAAGTTATCAAGCAGCCCTCAGTATGGATACGCAGGACAAGTGGCACCCCAGCCTTGTGTGTGCAAAACTGGCCTCTGTCCCACGCACACCTTGGCCTGCACAGGCAGCAGGTCATACAGTATTCGAATCCCAAGGCCAGTGGGAAAGAAGAGGCAAATTCACCAATTCAGCATTTGGGACAGCTTTACAGTGCGTTGTTATTACAGTAGAGGGATAAACTCTTTTCATACTCCTAGAAGGGCCTGACTCATCGCCAGTCTCTGGAAGCAGATCTGTCAGGTGGGGAGGCAGTCAGGTGCACTGTTCAGATGAGGCAGGCGGGCTGGGCCGCACACTTACCAGGCGCGCACGGGGGTTGCGGTGATAGTAGAGCTCTTTGAACTCATCCATCCACACTTCAGCTGCGCGGACGCTGTTGGCCAGGGCCTTGCTGCGGGAGTAGGGAGCTTGCTTGGGGAAAACGTGGCCAACGTGGGAGCACGGGTGTGTTTCCAGAGTCCCACCACACTGCCAGATCTGCACAGAGAGCAGAAGAGAGGCCAAAGCAGTGAGCAGGGAACAGGCTGTCAACCTCCAGGAAAAGGGGTGCAGAGTGCACAGGATGCAGCAAAATCACTCGGCCTCCACGGGCAGGCTACTTCCTCAGCATGCTCAAGACACAGAATGCAGTTATAGGGCAAGAAAGCCGAGGCCCCAAGTCCAGGCACTAGCAGCTCATGCACTTGGCTCAACGAAGAGCCCAGAGACCTTGCTGGCAACCCACTTACTAGGCAAAACAAGGCATGGTTACCTGGTCACCTAGCCACAGAAGATAGGAAAGCAGCGAGGAAGAAGAGAGGTTTGGAAGGGAGAGAGGGAGAGCTTCGAGAAGAGGCGGGGCAGCCTGACACCTAGGGAAGAGGCAGAAAGACCATTAAAAGCACACCCCAAACTCAACAGGCATAGTCAGCAGGAGCCGTGAACCTCTGAACCTCTCATTTTCCCAAGCGTGCTACAAACAAGCACACAATGTGGTGCTCGTAACAAGGAATGGGAGTCTGCAGAGGAAAGGTCAGTTCCGCAAGGCTAGAACACCAGATATAGTATTATTAAATAGCTTAAGTTTGACACTAAAAATCATAAGATTCCAAATCCCTGATAGGCTAAGGATTTTTCAGAGGGGTTTCCACAGGCCACAGTCAGCAGAATCAGTAGCTGGGCTAGTTAGGAAAGGCAGATTCCTGGGTCCCTACAAGGCCTTCTGAGCTGGTTTTCTAGACTCTGCCTGCAAATCTGCCTCATAGACACATCCTCCAACTCTCCAACGTGCCCCAGTTGGAAAGTCACCGTGCTGAACCAGGAGGCGACTTCATAAGCTGTTGGGCAAATAAAGGGTCCCAGAGCCAGAAGGCAGGGACCTGTGTCTTAGCCCAGTCTCTGCCCCTTATGGAGTGGCCTTGAAAAAAGTCACTGTCCCACTTCTGGCCTCAGTTCCTCCTTTCTGTAGAGTGAGAGAGAACTGAGTGACTGGCAAGACCCTTTCCAGCACCAAACTGTTACATATACATTTTTTAAAAAGAGGAAAAACTGGTAAACATGATACATGTGTTACTATCACCCCTCAGGATTACTCAATAAACTCCCAGTGAAGAAGAAAAGTCCAGCAAGTCCTCAGCAAATCCCACTAGAAAGACAGCGGGGAGGAAAGAAAGGGGGAAAGGACGAAGAGTACGGGTGGAGAATGAATCCAAAGAGAAGAGTGGAATACTTACCCTAAAGGAGAATTCAAGGTTTTCTCCTCCCCAAACTTCCATTCCTGTATCATAAGATCCCAGATATTCAAAATATTTCTTACTCACAGCAAAAAGCCCACCAGCCATCGTTGGAGACCTAGAGAGGAGAGGTGTCCATATTCATGCACAGGCCGCAGAAGTGTTGCTGCTGGCTGAGCCCCACTCCCAGCCCACCCTTCCATTCGTCCGCCTCTAAGCACAGCCCAGGCTCATGCTCTGGGCTCTGTGCCAGGCTGGGCCAGGGGCACAGACATCTCCTATGCTTCAGCCCAGAGGACACTCACAGGCAACTCCACAGCCAAGTCCTCTGTGACACACAGGTTATACATGGCCAGCCAGGGCCCAGGAGAGGCTGGGGGGCAGCAAGGGGAGGGCTGAGTTTCCTAGAAAAGGTGAGATCCACATGCAGGGTGGAGGAAGTTGGCCAAGAAGAGGACTGGTAGGCACTCCAGCAGGACCAAAGGCCAGGGGTGGCCGGGTGCCATGGCACATACCTGTGACCCCTGCTATCAGGAGGCTAATGCAGGAGAATCAACGACTCAAGACCAACCTGAGCAACTTAATGACATTTCATCTCAAAATAAAATTTAAAAGGGATCTGGGGACTTAGTTTAATGGTGAACACTTGCCTCAAATGGGTGAGGCCTTGGGTACAATCCTCGGTACCACAAAAAGAGAACCCAAAGGCTGGAGAAGTCCTTGTGCTTATATATATTTGTTTAGTTTTTAAGGCAGCACTGGGGATTGAATAAGAATAAACAAGTACTCTGGGAAAAGGGTAGGAGGTGGGGAAGGAACCAACGGGTAACATCTCTTCCTTCTGAGGGCAAAGCCTGACCTGATGACATCAACGGGAGACTTCATCTGCAACCGCTCCCGCTGGGGGACCACGTGCCACGTGAACACCAGCCGCCAATCAAAGCCACCAATCTGGGGCTCCCTAGGGTTGCCCAAGTACTGGAAGGTTTCCCAGTCGATGACATCAATCACCGGGCACACCACTGCTGACTCCTTCTCGTGGATCCTGCAGGCACCCAAGACACCCCATCTCAGCTTGGTGTGGGAGGCAAGACAATTAAGAAAGTGGCAAACGGGCTCTTCTCACCCTCCTGGCAGAAGAGGAAAGACCTGTGTGAGTGTGAGAAGCCTGCTTTCCTTATCCGGGCTGTGTGCTGGGGAGGAGAGGGCATCATGGTGGACACTAGGGAAAGGGAAGGAAGCTTTAACAGGAAAATCTCATAGCTTTAGTATTCTGGTTCTATTCATGGACATTCTGTCTAAACGTGGAATTTTCCGTGAAAGTCAAGACGTGGAAAAACCAAAGGTGACTTTTAAGTCAGGAAGGATTTTAATTTATCAGAAGTACAAGGGGATTAATCACAAAACCATCTTTACATCAAGAAAGAATTAGCTCCCTAAGAAGAGATGCATCCAGACCAAAGGTCGGCTTTGCAGTTAGATCATAAGTTTTATTCCTGCTCTTTACCTGCTGGGTGACACCAGCTAACTCACCTGACCTCTCAGAAGCCAATGTCTCATCAGTGACATCAGAATGATAATCCCCACTGATAGGATTAACACGAAGATTCCTGGGGCAGTGTTTGTAAAATGGCTGGCAGAGAATCTGAAACTATTGCTATTCTTTTCACTGCTGAAATTGTGATGTCGTATACACAGTAAAAAATGTTCTCACTCACAGATACAGGTATTAGCCTGAGTACATTTCAGCTATTGTTGTAGCTATTTCTGGGGGCTGTTATCTCATATATGAATCCTGAAGGTCATATACAAAATAATGAAACAGTCCAACTAGCCTCAACCTGTAAATGCCTAGAATAACATTAAAAAGTCAGAGGAGCATTATAAATACCAGACTAGTATACAGATTATGACTTTGGGGGAAGTTGTATCATTCAGCAGAAGTTGGATAAAGCAGAGAATCGAACCTAGGAGGTCACCAAATTGAGGAAGCTGCGCACGGGATATCCACCAATCCCCACTTCTTTAAATAAATTGAGGGTGCTGTTGAAAGGGCTAACCAGGCTGGTCACAGACCTCCTGGGCAGATTTCAAGTTACTGCCTGGCCCCAGGCAAAGACCAAGTCCCCAGAAACCCATAACCTGCCATCAAGCTGGGGGGAACTACAGCCAGTCTAGTTTCTACAAAAGGAGGCCCGTGCTGGCCCTGGTGTACTAGACCCCGACTCATGAATGGAGAACATGTGTCCCACGGCGATGCTCGTGGTGTCCAGGTAGAACCCTCCCTGGCTGCGCAGGCCGACTCACACTGTGCTGCAGGACACTTGACACTCCAGGAGCAGTACCTGGCTGACATGACAACTAAGAACAACGCTCACATTTCCAAAAGCTTATGGAGGGAAGAGGTCCTTACTCCTGGCTGAGACTACCTGAGGCACAGTCTGCACCCCAAAGTGCCGCAACTCTGGTACATACTGAAGTTACCAGAGAGCCGTGAAAACATCTGGAAGTCTAGGTCACACCCCTAAGCATCAGATCTAAACAATCTGCAGCAGGCATGAGTCTGGCACATTTAACAAACCTTCGGGATTTCCAGTGGGCGGCCAGGATGGAGGACCCCCTCCCCCCAGGTATGGAGCCACATCTTAGCTACTGGAAGGAGATGGGCACGTTGCAGTGGGATTCTAGGCAGCATCAATGCATCAGTGCAAGAGGATAAAATTCTCCTCAGACCTCCCCCAAGGACTGCAGACCAGCCTGGAGGGGGCCTTCTACACGCCACAGGGGAAAGGGCATCAGGGAAGTCTGGACCCAGTTCCAGGCATCCTTACATTCCAAATGACCTCCAATTCCATCATAGGCCTGAGGAGCCCCGAGTCTGCGGCTGCTGAGGCTCTCAGAGCTAAGCAGGAGAAAGGGGCACAGCAGCCAGAGAGGATGAGGAAGCCATCTCTGCTTGCAGCAGAGCAGGAAGCAGCTTGGCTTCCCCCAGGAAAGGAAGGGAAGGTCCTCAGCCGCTTTTGACAGATGCCAGCAACCAAGCATCACAGGCCACGGGAGCAGTTCCCAGCTGCAGGAGGGTCCCAGCCCTCAGACCCTTTGCCTGTACCACAGAAGGGGCTAAACAGGATGAGGAGGCTAAATCTCCAACCCAGAGGTAGAACTCTTGCCTAGCATATGCAAGGATCTTGGTGCCAGGTCAAATACCGCACACAAACATGCAGCAAAACATCTGCGGTCCCTTTGAGTTTTTTTTGTTTGTTTGTTTGTTTTTGAGACAGGGTCTTGCTTTGTATTTCAGGCTGGTCCTGAGCTCACTATGTAGCCCAGGCAAGCCTGGAACTCAGCAATCCTCCTGTCTCTGCCTCCAGAATGCTGGGATTACAGGCGTGAGCCACCATGCCCTGCATTTGTAGAATGTGGTATTGATTGCTGGTGGGCGTGAGTCTCCACATCCAGCATTATATGTGGTTACCGGGATCAAACTCAGAACCTTGCCCTTGTGAGGGGGGCACTGGAACCACTGAGCTAAATCTCCAGCCCTACGGTCCCTTTGAGTTTTACTGGCCCTCAGCATTGTGCTTACTGGGTGGGATAGATAAGTGAGCCTTGCTGGAAAGAAATGTAAGGAAAGGTAAATGCTCCAAAAGTGTGAAGACAAAGCTGGGTGTGGTGGTGCACACCTGTAATCCCAGCATATGGGAGGCAGAGGCAGAAGATCACTGCAAGTTCAAGGCCAGCTGGGACTACATAGCTAGTTCAAGGTCAGCTTCAACTACAAAGTGAGATCCTATCTAAAAAAAAAAGTGTAGCAACAGCTTTTAAAAATTGTTTGTTTGTGATACTTCTTAATCTTTTACAGTGAACTAAGTGACAATAAAAGCAAACCTCATCTCTGTAATGACCAGTGATGCTGAATATTCTTTTCATACCAAGAAATCAAATAGTAACAAACGTGGGTGAAACTATGGGGAGAAGGAAACCCTTCTACATTGTTAGTGGGAATGTAAACTAGTACCACTACTCTGGAGATTAGCACAGAGTTTCCTCAAAAAACTAAAACTAGAAATTCCATTTGACCTAGCTATTCCCTTTCTAGGTATCTTCCCAAAGGAGTTAGTCATCATATTACATGGATAATGCATGCCCATGTTTATAGCAGCACAATTTATAATAACTAAATCTTTGCAACAGTCTATATACTGATCAACAGATGAATGGATAAAGATATGGTATTTATATACTGTGGAGTACTACTCTGCCATAAAGAAGGGTGAATTTATGGCATCTTTTGGTAAATGGTTGTACCTCAAGACCATAACGTTAGGTGAAATAAATCAGACATACAAGCTTAAATATTGCATGGTTTCTTTTATGTAAGAGCCCAAAGTATAAATAAAAAGTAAAATAAAAGAAAATAGAAAGTAGGGAGACCTTTTCTAAATGTGAAGGGCAACAAGAGATGGAGGAAGGGGCAAGAGGGAAGAGAAATGGCACGAAAAGAAAAGAGACTTGAAGAAAGAAATGGAAATAGACTTTTCACAATGGGAAGGGGAACAAGAGTTGGAAGGAGCGGGACATAAAAGAAGAATTAAGATGTGTTATGTGGGGCCGGAGGGTTAGCTCAGTGGTTCTGGTGCCTGCCTCGCAAGCACAAGGACCTGAGTTCGATCCCCGGTTACCACATATAATGCTGGGCGTGGTGGCTCACGCCTGTAATCCCAGCACTCGGGAGGCAGAGACAGGAGGATTGCTGAGTTCACGGTGGCTTACCTGGGCACCATAGTGAGCTCAGGGCCAGCCTGAACTACAAAGTGAGACCCTGTCTCCAAAAAGCAAAAAAAAAAAATTAAAAAAAAAAAAAGATGTGTTATGTGCATGCACAAACTTCCCATACTAAATGTTACCAGGAGGTACCACAAACATGCTAACAAAGGAATTTTTAAAAAGCCAACAGCAGGGCCGGAGATTTAGCTCAGTGGTTCCGGCGCCTGCCTCGCAAGCGCAAGGTCCTGAGTTCGATCCCGGTAACCACATACAATGCTGGGTGTGGTGACTCACGCCCACCAGCAATCAATACCACATACCACAGTGCCAGGCATGGTGGCTCATGCCTGTAATCCCAGCACTTGGGAGGCAGAGGCAGGAGGATCCCTGAGTTCTAGGCTTGCCTGGGCTACATAGTGAGCTCAGGGCCAGTGGGAACTACAAAGCGAGACCTTGTCTCAAAAAAAAAAAAAAAAGCCAACAGCAACAGAGGGCCTGTTAGGCCTGCTGGGCCCTAAGCACGTCCCACGCAGCCCATCACTGTGCAGCGCATCGGCACAGTGGACTTGCCCCAACAGTGCCACACCCAGGCACCCACTGCCCCTCCAGTCTGTGCCAGCCCAGGCCCTGCCCTGGGGCAGCTCACGCACCTCTGCAGCAGGGGCTCCAGCCACCCCTCGTGGCACTCACAGTGACAGTCCAGGAAGGTGAGCACGTCGCCCCTGGCCGCGGAAGCCCCCAGCAGCCGGGCTCGCACCAGGCCCTCCCTCTTGCTGGCGCGGATCAGGCGGACCTTGGGCAGGCCCGACAGCTCTTCGGCCAGGCGTTCCTTCAGGTGCTCTGGGGACAAGCAGAGCGGCGAGGGTTACTGCCACAGCTCCCCGTGGGGCACCCCAGGAAGTCAGGTCGTTCCAGCCTCTCCCTGTCCCCTGAAGATGAAAGAGACACGCATCTCCGCTGTTCGCCGGGTGGGAGGCCTCAGCTCTCCCAGAACCGCAGGAAATGCGGTGATAGCCCAGGCAGGCTGGGACAGAGGAACTCTAGAGTTATTTGATCCCTCACAAAACATACATTTTGAATTGTACACTCTAAATAGGTCAATGGTGTTGTACTTGAACACATCATAATAAAGCTGGTATCAAAAATACTGTATAGCTTCACTTGTGACATCTGAAAATTAAAAAGAGGGAATCATTCAACCACAAGGGTTTGGGTATGGTCTCCATACCCCAGGGGTGCACTGTGACTAAAGGCTTGGCCTGTGACAGCCCGGGGGGCGCTGTCGGGAGGCGTGGAACCTTGGGGAGGTGAGAGCTCTTAGGCCCGGAGAGCGCTCAGAGGGGCCTACTGGGACCTGGTTTCTCCCCTCTTTTCCTGGATGGAGATGTAATCCCTGGCTCACCCCTCACCCTCCCTTGCCATCCTCCATGGTCTGCTGAAGCCAAGAACTGAACTGATGCCTGCGCCATGCCCTTGAACTTGCAAAACTGTCAGCTAAATAAAGAAACCTCTTCCTCATAGGTAGACTGCATCAGGTATTTCCTTTTACTAGTGAAAATGTGGTTAACAAAATGATTATAAAAGCAATAGTTACATTAGTAGGAGTTTTCTCAGGAACACTTTAGTTCCTGTCATAGGAGCAGCCCATTGTGCTTAGTTCTGAGGGGCATACAGACAACCCACCTGACCTCCCTCGTAATCCTGTGAGGCAGGACTAGAGCCTCACCCCCATTCCAAAGCAAACATACACTGGGTCAGAGTGGCCAAGTAACTTACCCAGGGTCACAGAGCAAGCAAGCTGACCAGGCATAATCTGAGCCCAAAGAATGGCTCCCAACCCCACAAGCTTCACAGTGATTCCCGGAGCTTTCTCCTACAATTTCTCATCCTTATTTAAAAAAATCAAAATCTGTCAGGAGTGCGTGCTTCCTGCTGGCGTGCAGAACAGGCAGAGTTGAGAGGCCCTCAACTCAACTGTCTTTGGGGTGCTGGCCTCTGGGTCTCCCAGTTTCACAGGTGGGGCTGGAGATCTGTCTAGCCACATGCTCAGCGGGGGAGGGGAGGCAGGCGAGGACACCCTCTGGCTAAAGGAAAAGGAGAGAACTACTCCATACTACTATTGACTTTATACCACCAAAGTGATATAAAATGTTCTCGGTTGCTTCAATTTATGAAAACGCTTCTTTAAATATCCTTGACACTTAAAACTTAACCAGCTTTCTTTTTAAATCCTAAATATAACTGCAATAAGCTGATGGCCAGAATAACCAATACAAAAACTAATCAACACATTATCCACTTTACCTCAATGAATCCTCACAAAGATCCTACAAGGTCTGAACTAGTCTTATTCCCATTTGATAGGCGCTGAAGCCTAGGTGGAAAGTGATTAAAGTCACTGCTCAAAGTTGCATCATCACTAGGTGCTGCAGGAGGGATTCAGGTCCATGCAGCATGAGTCCCAAGTAGCATTTTGAAACAGACTTAAAGAGCCCTGGAGGGAAAAGAAAAGGAAAAGGAAACGTAAGGAAGTACCTGCCGTGCGCTGGCTGCTACCTGCAGTTCAGTTCTCCTTTATTCCTCACTGCAACACCCTGACACCAGTGTGGATAAACCCAATAACAGGTGAAAAAATGAAGCTCTGAGTAGACAAGTGACACCCAAGGTGCCACAAGTGGATCACGGTGAAGCTCCCCAGAGCTCAGGGCTAGGAGGCTCCTCTGAGTACCAAACTCCAGCCCGACTGCCCTGGACGCTGCTGGTTGTCCTCTAATCCCCACTCTCCTCCTGATCTTTGGCTTAGCACACAGCCACCAGAGTAAAGGCTGCATTTCCCAGCTTCCTTTCCAGGTAGTTGTGGCCAGGCAGCCATATTCTGCCCCAGGGAGTTGAGGGCAAAGGGAAACTCCAGAAACCACCATGAAAGAGAAAAGATAACCCCCCCTCCTTTACCCTCTTCTGGCTGGCTGAGGAGTGAGGGGTGAGAAGCCAGCCTGGCCAGGCCAACCAAGTCAGCACAACCTCCCGGGGCAGATAGGAGTTGGGTACCAACCCCAAACACCATCCTTGACTATCGCACATCAAGTGCTGTTTCTACTTTGTGTGAATCACTGTAATTTTGAGTGTCTGTGAGAACAGCCCAACACCCACGCCAATCGGAACAGGTGTGCTGCTCTCCAAATCAGACGGACTAGCAGGGCATCCGCCGCCACCCCTGCCCGGCATCACTACTGCTTGTCTCTTGGGTAGTTTGGCTTGAAACGGGCTCTAACAACAAAGCCTACATTTGTAACTCTTGCTCCAGCCTTGACATTTCTCTTGACAATTAAACCCAGCTGCCTTGCTTCAGCTAGTCACTAGAGTCACTGCCTGATGTCACCCGTTGACACTTGTCCCAGACAATCCTAGGTTCTTATTCTGCACAGAACCCCACCCCATCTGAGTTTCCATACTTGCCTGAGATGGCCCCACCAGTGGCTGCTCTCCGCACAGCAAGCTGAGAAAGCTTTTCAGACTAACTGGGACCTTCCTGACCCTTTAAACCTGTGATGGCTCCCCACCCTGAAGCTTCAAGGCCTCACATGGCCTCCAAGGCTCTACCTGATCCGGCCCTGCACGCCCTGTAACCTCACCGCCCATCTCACCTCCCCACACTCATTTCAGCCTCTGCAGTGCCTGTGCCTAGGCCTGGACCACTCTCCCTGCAGTCATCATTAGGCACAGAGGGTACAGAAAACCCATCCTTACTGGGCTCTTCTCCCTGCCAGGCCCCACTCAGCCCCTTTGAGGTTTACCTTTGTCGCTATAGTCATCTACCAAGATAACTTCTTCCACCAAGGTGTCCGGGGATGTCTCCAGAACACTATAAACCGTCCGAAGGAGTGTTGACCAGGCTTCATTATAAAATGCTATGATAACGGACGTCGTAGGCAGATTTTCATAATCATATTTCTTCTCTCTGCACCTACAAATACAACACAACTTCAGGAATCAAGAATCTAGCCAAGCCTGGAGCTGGAGATGAAGCGACAGAGGTCGTAAGTCACAGCTTCCAGGCTTCCCTGGGGAATGGGGAAATCATGTGCTGGAGGTCTCCCAAAGGCCCTTACCTGCCACAGGGAGCCCCAGCAGATGCAAGAAAGTTCTCATCATGATCCCAAACCTCTGCTATGGAATACTGGTAGTTTTGTTTGTTTGTTGAGAGAATCTCTACATAGTTAAACTGGCCTTGAACTCACTAAGTGGCCCAGGCTGACCTTAAACTCATGATGATCCTCCTGCCTCAGGCTCCCAGGTGCTGGAATGACAGTCTCATGTGCCACCACACCCGGCTCTATGGGATACTGTCTGTAAACTAAAAGCAATTTGTAGATTTGAGCAACACGTGAACTAGGCAGAATCAGAAAGAAGACTTGTTCCCCAACCTATCTGTTCCAGCCCCACTTTGCTCAACTATTCCTCTGCCTGGCATGCCCACTGCCCCCTTCTCTATTAGGCAAATTTCCTGTCTGCCTTCAGGAGATGCTCAGCCCAGCTCTGCCCTGGGAACCCCACAGCGGTCTTAGGCGGGCACTGGCCCCTCAGTGCACCTGCGTGCATATGCCCCTGTCTCAGCATAGCGTTCCCTTCCCTCGGTACTTGCCCCTCCCTACCTTTCCCCAGCATCTAGCAGTGACTCCACAAAGGTGATGTGTTGGATGTATACACTAGAACTGCAGCTAGAAAATACAAATGCCTGAGAAGGGCTCTGCAGTGGGTCACCCCACAATCCAAGCCCTCCCACTCCTTGATGTGACAGCTTAATAAGGAGCAGCAAAGCCCACTCAATTTCAAGGAGCCTAGACTGGCAGTTAGAGGAACGAATAGGCTCCCTCTTTGTTGCACTGGCTACAGCTATGCATTGAAGGTACCCTCCCTAATTTACACACAATTTTATACTCAGAGTGACTGAAAACAAACTCCCAGACTGACTCAGGGTTGTGCCTGGAAATCAGCAGGAAGAAGTTAACAGCAAGCTCAGAAAAATATCACAAGGACAGCAGCAGACCCAGAGTTTGAATACTGGGGCCTGGGCAGGGAATCAACTAGAGTTATTCAGAAGGAACTACATACTGAAGACCAGCCAGCCATTAGCGGAGCTGAAGCAATGTCTTTCTGAATAACCAGGCTGACAGATCAAGTATGTCTATGTATAAAAATATTAACAAATGTGTCTGGAATATTAAGCCTCTGAGTAGCAGACATGAAGCACTGAGAAATTATACAGTACTCAAGTGTAGCCCAGAAGAAACCTCTGCAGTGGGTCACCCCACAATCCAAGCCCTCCCAAAAGAAGCCATTGCTTATTGCTCTAGTTTGGATCTAGAGTGTTGCCCAAGGGCCCCTGTGGTAAGACCTGGCTCCAGGCTGGTTCTGCTGAAAAGTAGGATCATTAAGACCTGTTGCACTGCAGGAAGTTTGCAGCCACTGGGAGCGTGTTCTCAAAGGCTGTGGAACCCTAGTCTCCTCCTCTCTTCGGTTCCCAGTCCCTCAGTCCCACCATGTTGTGTACCCACAGGTCCAAAGAAACAGGGCTTCCGGGTCACAGGCTACCACTTTCAAAACTGGGAGCTAAAATAAATCTTTCTATAAGTTGATTTTAGCTCAGGTATTTGTTAAAGAATAGAAAGCTAACAATTTACATGAAAAGGGTATTTTGTAAACCTAAAATTTTTTTAAGTTTTAAAAAGAGATATTGCTAAAACACCTTTAAATAAAGAGAAGAAAGTGAAAAGAAAGACGGTGAAGTGAGGTGGAGTGGTTTCTGTAAAGAATTGTCCTTTAGTCTGAATCACATCTCTACTGTTTGGATTAAAACGTATTTCTTGGGCCAGGATGCATATAGCTCAGTGGCACCATGCCTGTCTCCCAAGCACAAGGTCCTGAGTTTGATCCCAAATACTACAAAACAAACAAGCAAACAAAATATATTTTTTTCTGTGCTTGAACAAGTGGAGTTGGAATCACATGTCAACTTCTCTCATTTTTGATTCATGAGTTTTCGCTGCCCTGTAAAACTCAAAGTAGAGACACTGTCCTCGAATATATAGGGAACTTTTTCTCTGAGACAACTAAATCACAAGAAAACTGGTCACCAACTTACCACTGCCCATTCAGAGCACTAAAAGGTTCCTCTATGATCAGCTATCACAATATTTAAGAATGTCTTGCCTAAGGAAATAACTCTACATCCTAAAGTAGGCTTGCTGTACAAAAGCATTCTCTGTAACATGATTTACAACATCAAAAAGATCTAAGATCAACATCCGAAGAGAAAAAAATCAATTATACAACAAATGTATTTAGAAATCTAGTGACTGCCAAAAACATTTTGAGACTATTTAATGATAAAAGAAAACAGTCATACTGTAATGTTAAATCAAAAAAGCAGAGTACAAATCCGTAAACAGACGATTCTATAAACCATGTGTGTACATGTGCTCGCATATAAATAATAAACTATAGTAAGAACTGTGCCAAAAGTTATCAGTGGTGATTTCTGAAAAGTGAGATTATCTTTGATTCTTTTTTCCTTCATTTTAAAATTGTTCCACAGTGGACATGTGTAGTTTTTATAATCACCAGGAAAGATGATTTTTAAAAAGCTGGGTCATTTTTCTTCAAATGTCTTCACTGAACACAATTTAACATTAGCCCTCTCCTTTTCCCTTGGCCTGGGATAACTTTTGTCTTTTTTAAAACATCCCGTACAGACATGCTCCTTTATGAAGCTCAACATATCCTACCAAATGTGTCTAACTTTCTTTCCAGAAAAAACATTGTCTTTTCCTGGACTGATACAAAGCTGCCCCTGAGAAAAAGCTCTCTGCTCCCTTGGATTCCAGGAGGACAGTTATGCATCACTTGAGTGCTTCACTCTGGCCCTGGGGCGGAGCGGGAGCTCAGCTAAGCGTAACTAGCCCCAATAAGTCAGCGTCACTAAATTGCTGGGACACTACCTTTGCGAAGGCAGGGGCAGTGTTACCTTCCTACTGTACCAGGCAATATAGGCACATTATCAAGCGCTCACTACATGACAGGCAGTGTGCCAGCATCTCATAGGATTACACGTGCTGGGAAGCGATGGATCACTAGGGTACATCCTAGTCCGGTAATTTTTTTTTTCTTAGTAGCAACACAAAATTGAGCAACATGTTATTTAGAGAAACACCTAAAACACAATACTACAAGGGCTGGGGATCTAGCTCACTAGTTCAGGCCTCTGCCTAACAAGCACAAGGTCCCTGAGTTCCATCCCTGGTAACCACATACAACAATACCGGGCGTGGTGACTCACACCCACCAGCAATCAGTACCACACACCACAATGCTGGGTGTGGTGGCTCACACCTGTAATTCCAGGACTCTGGAGGCAGAGGCAGGAGGACTGGTGTTAGTTTAAGGCTTGCCTGAGCTATATAGTGAGCTCACAGCCAGCCTGAACTACAAAGCGAGACCCTGTCTCAAAAAACAAAACAAAAATAAAAACACAAGACTATAAAAGGAGTGAAAGGAAAAATAAGGGAAAAGATAAGATGAGAACATTAACCAATACAATGGCTCTGAAATACTAACTCAAAAGAATGCCATTGTAATAACTAGAGGATGGGCCAAAGCAGAACTAGTAAAATATCTTCACGTTTACAACCTTACTGGGGAGCCAAAGAAACTTCAGTCTAATGTGATTCTTTATGATTTTGTTATAAGAACAGGCAAGGAGACTATTTCTCTGTAAAAAGAAATCCTGACTAAATGCCTCCATCTCCACCCAACTCCAGCAGGACACATTTCATTTTGTCAAATTAACTACGTAGAATAAAAAATAGGAAAAAAAAATCACAAACCCCGGATATGGATTCATACCTAGACAGCAGTACACAACAGAGACAGGCCGATTGCATGCCCAGCAACCCACAGACAAGCCTGGGGAGAGACACAGAACTTGGGCACTATCTCTCCACCTCCTGCTACAGGTCAGAATGCAAATAACAGTGAAGTCCGAGTGATCCTCTCCAGGCGCCTGGGCTCGAGGAACACCAAATGTTCTTTCAGGTGTTGTTACAGTACTATTAGCCACCAGTTGTATGTAACAGATCTCCCAAATGACTGTGATATCATCACTAGTTTCAACTGTGCTTGAACCTATTATTCAGTCCTACTTCCTCTAACTTTGGTATTTTTCTCACACTCTCAAAAGCACCCCTCCTGCCGGGCATGGTGGCTCATGCCTGTAATCCCAGCACTCGGGAGGCGGAGACAGGAGGATTGCTGAGTTCGAGGCTTGCCTGGGCTACATAGTGAGCTCAGGGCCAGCTTGAACTGCAAAGCAAGACCCTGTCTCCAAAAAAAAAAAAAAAAAGCACCCCTCCTAACACTCCTGAGTCAGAAATCCCCAGGCCAGGCCCTAGTCAGCAGCTTTCAACCATGGTTGCATATCCCATTCAGGCTAGGTCCTACCCACAGAAAACAGATTTCAGTATTCTGGGGATGGGTCCTGGTGTCAACATTTTTAAAACGTTCTCCAGGGCTGTAAATCTAGTTAGGTGGCTCCCCACACCTGTTTGCTATCATCTTGGAGTAAAGTTCCCCCACCTCACTAGGATCAAATGAGAAGGTATTTGTGAGTGTTGTAAACCCTGTACTTAGTAAACTACCATCCAAGCTCCCCATCATAAGTATGTTCCTTCTGCTCAAGTCAGCACTGTGACTAACAGCTACAGAATGTATACGTGAACCATGAAAATCTACACAGGGTCTCACAAAAGAGCCAACGTTCCAACCTATCTCTATTGGTCTGGCCCTGTCCCAGGAGCAGACACAGAGCCTAGTACAGATACTAGGAAGTCATTTCCAACCCCTTGCCTCTCAAAACAGGTTTACTTCCTGCAGTCCAAAACCCTGTGTTAAAAATGTGTGTGGGTCCACATGTTGGAGTTTTTTCTCACCCACACACCAAGAACTATATTTTTAAAAACTTATTTCTATACTTAAGAAAGTTTAGAAGGATACATAGCAAAATGTTAACAGTGATTCTTCCTAGGTGGTAAGTTAATTGATGACTTTTCTTTTTTGGTTTCTCAATATCTGTTAAAATTTCTAGGGCAGATATGAATTGCTTTTTATAATTAAAATAAACAGTTAAATAATTGTCCCAACTGAAAAAGGAAGAAAGGGTCTGGCCAGCTGTGCCCACATCTGCTGTGATCTCAGAGGTGTGGCTTTTCCTCTAGTTTGAGTGGATATCCCCCACGGTCTGCCCTCTTCTGACATTCAGGGATGCTGACATCCTTCTGCTTATTAATAAGACTCCTGGGGGACCCCAACCCTAAACTGGGAATTCTTTTTTTGTTTCTTTTGAGACAGGGTCTCGCTTTGTAGTTCAGCTCGCTCTGAGCTCACTATGTAGCCCAGGCAAGCCTCAAACTCAGCAATTCTCCTGCCTCTGCCTCCCAAGTGCTGGGATGACAGGCGTGAGCCCCCACACCCGGCACCGTGGCATGTGGTACTGATAGCTGGTGGGTGTGAGTCACCATGCCCCCAGTATTGTTATATGTGGTTGCCAGGGATTGAACCAGGGACCTTGTGCTTGCTAGACAGTCACCCAAACCACTGAGCTAAATCTCCAGTCCAACTGCCAATTCTTAATCTGCTACTCTAGGTTCTCCTGCTGAATATCAAGACTCTTGTTGGCTCCTCACCCCTGCAGCAATGAGACATCCTTTTACCCATGGCTTCACTCTCCATGGTTTCAGCTATCTAGTCAACCACAGTTCAAAATATTACACAGAAAATTCCAGAAATAATCAGTTTTCAACTGTGCACCCTTCTGAGTAGCATGCTGTACTCTCATCCTGCCTGAGACATTAATCAATCCTTGCCCAAGTTTCCACACTAAACACACTACCTGTTAATCACTTAGCAGCTGTCTCAGTTATCAGACTAACTGTCATGGTATCACAGTGCAGAGAAGAGAGTTCGGTACTGCGTGAGGTTTCAGGCACCCACTGGGAATCTGGGAAGCCACCTCTCCAGGATAAGAGAGGACTACTGTAGAATAGAAGTGAGACCCCGCATACCAGGCCTACTGATCACACAGAAACTATACCTGAACTACACCCCAAAGCCTGGCCCAGCTGAGGCCCCATCTTTCTCTCATGCTGTGCAAGGACAACACAACAGGCCTTGCTGCAGAAATTAGAGGCAGAGCATTCACACGCCCATCATGCTGGGTTTAGATTAACTTCCCAGGGTCAATGCATCAGCAGGATCTATTCGAAAATCCTCATAGGACTCAGGGCAGCTGCATCACCATGGAGACAGGATACTATAGCCCCACAGGTCATCCACAGTGTTTCAAAGAGATTTTCACAACCTTGGACAATAAAGGAAGTTGGATCCTGAAAAAGAACTTTTATGATCAACCCCTGGATGACTCTTAAAAGCAACCTCTTGCATATATTTGTGGCAACACAGAAAGGAGAAAACATCAGAATGAGTACAGTGTGTTCCCCGGTGTTAATGCTAGGTTGTGTTCTTTCTACCCACCTTTATGTAGAGTGTATGGAGATAGGCTTTTGTGAGTTTCTTGTTTGGCAGACAGGCAAACTGAGGCTCAAGGAGGCTCCAATCATTTGCTCAAGATCACTGAGCTAGAGTAAAAGAGCCAGGATGTGTCTCAGAGGGGCTGGGGGTCCCTGGCCTGATCTGAAAGCTCCTTCTGCACTAGGTCTCAGAGAACACCCTTGGGGTTCTGAGGAGTTAAGCATGCATTGAGCCATTTGGCTGAAGTGGGGAAATTGTTACCAATCCCAACAAAATTTTACTCAAAAAGTTTAACACTGGACAAAATGTCTCCAGCAAAAGTATGGGGCTAAGCATAAGAAGATGCTGAAAAACAGAGAACATGCAGTTAAGGAACATCGAAACTTTGTATGAGATCAGCACCTGGCCAAGGAGGCCAGGAAGGTCACAGTGCCCTGAGGCCATCCAGCTAGGTAAGCCACCTGTCTCCTCTGAACCTATTTCCACCCCATAAAGCAAACCACAGCATAAGGGCAGGGGCTGCCTGGTACCTGATGCACACAGCACTGGCTCCAACAGAGATCTCTTTCTGAGCCCTCTTTTCCTCAAGTCTTTTCTAATGCTAATAGGAAGAACCCTAATAAGTCCACTTCAAAGACAAAAGCCACGTAGCTCAGGGACAACCGCAGCAACTGCTTGGCCTCCCGCCTGCTTATAAGCTTGGTCGCTGGACCTCACCTAGGCAGGGACATAGCCACCCAGCCAGCAGGTCCAACAGGAACCAGGCGTCTGACCACACTGGCTCCAATCCTGCGCCACCCGCAGGCGTGAGTTGGCTTGGACGGTGGCCAAGAGCCCTTCCCACCAACCGTTCCTCTGCAACCCTAGATCCAAAACCCAGAAACCCAGGCTCACAGAGAGCAGGAAGTTTTCCGACTGAGACCTGAACTTGCCACTGCTTTCACCTTCGCAGCCGGCTCTGTCCCTTTTGCATACTCAGTGGCCCAGGGCACACACCCAGGTGGATGCATGGGGCCGCTTTCCAAGAGCCCCCAGCTTCGTGGGGACACTGGCATGCCGGAAGCGCAGAGCTGCACCGCGGGCGGCGATGCGAGGGACGCCCACAGGGGGTCTCGCCTTTACACTTGCTGGCCCTCGACCTCCTGCCATTTTCGAGTTGACGTGACAATTTTTTAAAGGAGGAGCCAAGATAACTATTGGTCACCTGATAACTATTTCTGAGACTTCCCTAGGTTCCTTAAAAAGTAAAAAAACCAAACTTTCCCGCCTCTCCGCCTCCAGCCGAGCCCTTGCTCTGCCTACCTCAAGGAAGACCCAGCGGGGCGCGCCCGCTCCCCACACTTCGCAGGTGACAAGCCCGAGGCCCTAGCAGACTCACAGCGGGTGCCAGCGCTCCGGCAGGCGGCGGTGCAGCGAGATGCGGTCGCTGAGGTAGGTGTTGATCTGATGCAGGCGCACGCTCTCCTCCTGCAGCCGCAACTCCTCGCCCTGAAGCTGCAGCCGCACCGCCTCGCCCTGCGCGCCCAGTGCGTCCGGGGGCACCGGCGGCCGCGGCAGCACCGGCTCGAGGCGCCCGGATCGCGGAGCACGCCGGGGCTCCCGCCGAGCGGCTCCGGCCCAGCGCCGGGTCTGCAGCACCGCTCCCAACCCTGCCAGCGCCAGCAAGGCCAGCAGAGCCAGCAGCACCGCTCGGCCACGCCGCAGCCTCCGCGGGCAGTGCCGTCGCGTCGCGAGCCCCAACATGCGCCCGCCAGCGGCCGCCAGCGGTCGGCGCGTCCCGCCGCGGGGTGGCGACGGCGGCGGAGACTGGACCCGGATCCCGGAACCACACGCCGCCCCGCCTCCGGCCCGCCCCACCTGCGCGCCGCCCTCTTCCCGGCCGTCGCCGCGGGAGCGCGCGCCCCCACCTGAGAGACCCCTGCGGGCGGGGACTGGCACCTCCGGCCTGGCATTGGGCTGCGTCATTAGCAGGGTCGCTTAGCTCGGCACTGACTCCACACGCCTCTGGGAATGCTGGCGGGTGCACCCAGCAGGGGCGACGGTTTCACTGCACTGACCAATTAAGAGGGTCTTAGCTCTGTGGTTCCCGCGTCTGCCTCGAAAGTGCAAAGTCCCAAGTTCGTTCCAGGGTACCACACGTCCGTAAACCCAGCAGTCAGCACCATACACCACAATGCCGGGCGCTATGGCTCACGCCTGTAATCCAGGCACTCTGAAGGCAGAGGCAGGAGGATTGTTGTGAGTTTGAGGCTGGCCTGGGCTACAGAGCGAGTTTGAGGTCAGCCTGAGCTACAGTTCCAGGTAAGCCTGAACTACAAAGCCAGCCTCAAAAAAAGTCTCAAGGGGTGGGAGGAGAAGGTCGGTAGGATGATCTGCTCCAGTTTACAGAGGAGACTTGAGCCTCAGAGAGGCCATATCCTGACCAGTGCCTGTCCTCTACACTGCTTTCCAGAGCCTTGGAGCCCCTATCCGTCAATGACTTTGCCTCATACTTGGGACACTCTCAAGAAAATGATCAGAGGGAACAAACTAGCCCTTCATAAAAACAAAAACATGCATACACAAGATGATCTCACAAACTCCAGACACCCGTTGGTGTTATGTCCCCTAGGCTTGGCTAGAGGCTTTCTTTGGAGGGCTTGAGGGAAAGAAGCCACCAGAGTGATGGAAATATTTAATAGAGCCAAAACTGAAGTGATGAGGCTGTCTCCATTTATAATATAACCAAGATAAACTGCGGCCTATCTCCCTAGCTACTAGGGGAGGAGAGAACCAGGCCTAGCTTTACGTAGGCCAAAGTGACTTTGAAATGCCTTGCCCATCACCCCCAAAGCCTTCAGGCACTCCACAGCCTTTTTAGCCAAATATACTTCAAGGTTGCATCATCTGTATATTAGTCAGGGTTCTGGTGCAGAAAAAGAAGCAAGGGGAGACAGAAGAAGAGATTTATTACAAGAAATTACACAACTGTCATGGCTGCGTAAGCAAATCAGAAAACGATAGTGCAGGCCACTAGGGAGGGCGGGCTGGAATCCCTGAGCATCAGCTGACGCTGCAATCAATGAGCAGAATTCTTGATTTTTCAGGGCACCCTCAGTTCTACTCTTAGGCCTTCCATTGGATTGAGTTAGGCCCACCAGATAATCTCCTTTACTGAATGTCAACTAATTATAGATGTTAATCGCATCCACAGACACCTTCACAAGAACACAGATTAGTGTGTGATTGAATAACAGAGGGTTATGACCTAACCAAACTGACCCGTCTCTGTTAGTTTCCTAAAGTCACTATAACACTATAAGAATGTACCACAACCTGTATCCCTTAAAACAACCTCAAGGACAAATGGGCCCCTGCTCCCTCAAAGGCTCTAGGGGAGCACTGTTCTGGATGGATCATTCTTTTCCTTTCTGGTATTGACAACAACCTTTGGAATTCCTTGGCTGGTAAACACATGGCTCCAATCTCTGCCTCTGTGGCCACATAGCTTTCTCCTAGAATGTCAGTGTCTCTCTTCTCTCTCTCCCTCCAAGAATCACTTTGGATTAGGGCCACACTCATGGCCTCAGTTAGAGTCCACTCTAATGGCTTCATTGTAACTTGATTATATCTGGAGAGACCCTATTTGTAAATAAAGTCACAATAACAGTTTACAAGGAATAGGACATCAATATATTTTTGCAGCGGCACAACTCAGTCCTTTTCTAATACACAACTGTTATGGCACTTGATGCCTTGGATTGTTGAATACACACTGTGTGTGCCCTTGTAACAAAACAATGTAAAGGTTTTGGAGTATGAGCCGTGGTCATTAAATGATCCCAAACTTGGTACAGCACCAGACAGACACTAGGTGAGTGCTCGCTCCATTGATAGCTGGCTTGCATTTCCTCTTCCTCCTTGTTAGGTATCTGGGATTCGCTGGGAGGACGTCAGTGGCAATCTAACCTAGGAGTTTTCAAGATCTGCTCCCAAGGACCAGACAGGGGCCAAAGCAGAAAAGTAAGGAGGCCCAGTGGGTGGGGCTCCAGTTTTTCCTGAAGCTAGCAGGTTGTTATATTTATCTGTTTAATTCTTTGAGCTTCCTTTTTTTTTTTTTTT